>ML385286.1:106220-152419 GCA_005239525.1 Nicotiana knightiana | reverse complement strand
CCGCTATTGATTCGGTTCCTGTGGTCCGTGACTTTCCGGACGTGTTTCCTGCAGACCTGCCAGCCATGCCACCTGACCGAGACATTGATTTTAGTATTGACCTGGTGCTAGGCACTCAGCCTATTTCTATTCCACCTTATCATATGGCACCAGTGGAGCTAAAGGAATTAAAGGAGCAGCTTCAGGGACTCCTAGATAAGTGGTTCATTCGGCCTAGTGTGTCACCTTGGGGTGCATTGGTGTTGTTTGTGAAGAAGAAGGATGGTTCTATGCGCATGTGTATTGATGAGTGGCAGCTGAACAGGGTTACAGTGAAGAATCAATATCCCTTGCCTCATATAGATGACTTATTTGATCAGTTGCAGGGTTCCAGGGTATTTTCCAAGATTGACTTGCGTTCCGGCTATCATCAGTTGAAGATTCGGGGGGCCAGATCTTCCGAAGACTACTTTTAGGACTAAATATTGTCATTATGAGTTTCTGGCTATGTCATTCGGGCTGACCAATGCCCCAGCAGTCTTTGTGCACTTGATGCACCGTGTATTCCGGCCTTATCTGGATTCTTTCGTCATCGTGTTTATTGACGACATCTTGGTGTATTCCTAATCTGGGGAGGATCATGAGTAGCATTTGAGAGTTGTGCTTCAGACCTTGAGGGAGAAGAGATTATATGAAATTTTTTCAATATGTTAGTTCTGCCATCATCGTCAGGTTCTTATACCGCATATTGTGAATCCTCGAGGGTAGGCGTTGTTTGTGTTTAGATGCAGGAGGATGTAGTGATTGCGTGATAGTTATGATCTTCGGAAGTGTAGAGAGAGATATCAGTTTGAGTCTAAGCCGACAGGGGTATCTCCTGTGGGTTGCCCTGATGTTGTTCGATAGTAAGTTCTCTTCTACCAGTAAATGATATATGTTGTAATTGAGTTTACAAATCTTGTGGAAGTTTGCATAACTATTACAATGGTGAATGCAAGATTTGCAGATGACTTGAGTTGTTAGACGGGTTGTGTTATTATGGGAATTGTGAGTTATCGTTTGTCTTGATCATTGGCTTTGAGCCAAGTGGCGGAGTCTGTTAATGATAAGTTGATTGGACGATTATGTGCTGTATTGGTTTCAATTCGAGGTATATTGGAGGATCATTTATGACGTGCAGAGGTGGAGTTTGGGGATGACTCGACTAATGGAAATTTTTCGATACAGGTCGTAATGTACTCTATTGGGTAAATGGGTTATATTGAATGATTGAATATTAGGGTTGTTCTATGTATTTGAGCGGTGGAATTGAGATAAGATATAGTAATTTGTGCACTTCACGGACTTCGAGGCTGAGAGTTCTCATAAAAAGGGTTATTTTGTGGTAGTGAACTGTGAAGATGTGAGCAAAGCTAGTCGGATGTTAGTATGTACCACGATTCAGTCATTGTGAACTTTTCGGCAATTTATCTATCTGTTGTGGGTGACCATAGTTGATTCAGGATTATTGGTAGGCCCGTATGAGTGTGTGTTCTGCACCTGGTCAGAATTGCTGACTCCAAATTTCTATTATTGAAGAATGTACCATTTGATTGTGATTGAGTTTATTCATGTTATGGAGTGATCTATGAGTTACCTTTCGGTGTTGCGGGGAGTGGTGATTATTGGTTATATGCACACATGGTGCGGTTCTAATCGGGATTTATAGCTAGAGTTGAGCAAGGTAAGTATTGAGTATTACAGGATTGAGACATATTGATTATGCACTTTCTGATTCGTAAGGCATGGTATCGTCCGGTTTCTCCATGGTTATGGCAGCACACTTTGAGTACTTGATGACGAATCTCGAATGGTTATTGATTTTGAGCCAGGTGGCTTGTAGTATTTCATGTGGACCAGTGTTTGGATGAGATCGCGCAGTGTAGCGGAGGTTATGTAGGGGTATGACCTTTGGTATTGGATTTATGTGTATCGATTTTTGTGATGTGTGCCAGGCTTTTAGCATGATGCTGTGATGGTAATTGTTAATGGTAGGATAATCCTTCCTTGTGAATCATTCATATAATTTGATTACTTTGGGATGTTGCTATTGAGTGCATGAGTTTCACATGTTATGGCTTCGAATTTTATCGATGGGACATGTCATCAGAGTGGTCGTTTTGGATGAGAATAGGTCATTGGACCTAGAATGAATATTGTCAGAAGTGTCTACATCATAGTTGGAAGGATAAATATCGGGAGTCGGCTTAGAAATCTGCTATATTTCCTGTTTGGGAAGGGGGAGCTTCATGTCTGACTGATCGGACGAATGGTTGTTAGTTTCCACGTGTTTCTTTTATCATCGTCAATATATGAAGGTGTTAGAGCGAGAGATTTCTTGATAAGAGGTTATGTACCGGTATTGAGTGGTCTGAGCAGTTATTGTGGTTAAGAGTTATCGCTATGAGTGTTTGAGTCATGCGGTGTATTACGTGATTTCATATGGGGTGCGTTTAGCGCTTGATCTAACAAGTTCAGACCTGTTCAGTTTATAATTGTGGAATCTTGATCTTGTATATTACTTCAGAAGTGGAAATTTGGTTCTAAGGTTTATGGGTCAGGTTGGATTTCGAAATTTCAACTGTGTTGTGTTATTGGACCTATATGGGATATGGTGACGTGGGATCACCCCGAGTATGTGCATGGTAGGCTACGCCGACAGTTCGATGGTGTTGGAGAACAACTCTTGGCACATTTGAGGACGAACGTTTGTTTTAGCGGGGGAGGATGTAACGACCCGACCGTTCGTTCCGAGAGTTTAGCCTTGTTTTCCCCGTTTCTGCTTCATTATATGTGGTTCAACTTCATTACGTTGTGTTGTATTGGTTGGCTCGGGATCAGAGAGATTTTTGGAGAGAAATAGGACACTTAGTCTCTTATCTTGGTTCAATAGTGGAAAAGTCAATCGGAATTTGACTTATTGGTAAACCACCTCGGATTGCGGATTTTATGGTTTGGATGACTTTGTTGGGTGATTTGGGACTTAGGAGTGTGTTCGGAATATGGTTTTGATGTCCGGTGTAGAATTAGGCTTGAATTGGCGAAGGTTAAATTTTGGCGATCTTCGGTCAGTAGTGGAAAATAGGCTATATGGATCAGAATGGAATTTCGACAGTTGGAGCAGGTTTGTAATGTCACTTCAGATATGTTTGCAAATTTCTAGGTCAATCGGATGTGTTTTGGATGGTTTCGGCATCTTTGGCGAAATTTAGAAATTTCAAAGTTCATGGGTTTGAATTTGATGTGAATTTGGTGTTCTTGCATTGTTTTTGGTGTTTCGAAGGCTCGACTAAGTTTTAATGATGTTATGGGATATGTTGGTAGGTTTGGTTGAGGTCCCGAAGGCCTCGAGTGTATTTCGGATGCTCAAACGGACATTTTTGGTCTTTGGGAGATTGCTGGTTTTTCTGCTATTTTAACATCAGTGATTGTTCATTGCGATCGCGTGAGTTCATCCGTGATTGCGTAGAGTAAGTTGAGGCCAGGTGGAGTTTGTGAATCGCGATCGCGTATGTAGGAGTGCGATCGCGTAGTGTGAGCAGCCTTGGTCACTGCGTTCACATGGCGATGATTGCGTTCGTATAGTAGAATTGGAGTGGCAGTGTGGTGCTGGAATTTGCTCTACATGATCACATAGAGCTTGTCGTGATCGCATAGTTGTGAGAAGTGGTTCTTCACGATCACATTGGTGTTTCTGCGATCGCATAGGGTTAGTTTGGTTGGGCAGCATTTTGTTCTTCGCGATCGCGTGCCTTCTTCCGCGATCGCATAGAGTAATAGTCTAGGCAGACAATTTAAGTTCTAATTTCGGGGGTTCTTGGCCATGACTCTTTTTTCCATTTGAGAGCTCGGGTGAAGGAGATTTTGGACGAGATTTTCAGTGGGATTCTTGTGGTAAGTGTTCTTCAATCATTTTTGGTTCAATTTCATGAATTTGTCTTGATTTTCGCCATGCAATTTGAGGAATTAAGTAGAAAATTTGGGAAAAATGGGAGGAAGAATTTGGAAATTCGTTTGGTGATTTGAGTGGGCAATTGTGGTCTGATTTTGATGTTTTTTGTATGTACGGACTCGTCGTAGGATAAGGATTTTTGTGATTTAATTTTTATCAGATTTTGAGACGTGGGCCCGGTGGCCGGATTTGGCCGAATTTCGAGAATTGTGTTAAAATATATATCTTTCGATTGGGTTTTGTTCCGTTAGCGTATGTTGATGATGTTGATCTGATTTTGGTTAGATTCGGAGCATTTGGGAGCCAATTCGAGGGGCAAGCGCATCGCGGAGTAGCTTTTGGGATGTTTTGAAGTAAGTAACGATTGTAACTCTAAACCTGATGGTATGATACCCCGGTATTTGATATTGTGTTAGTAAATAAGGTTACGCAAATGCTACGTGAAGAGCATGGGGGCGTGAACCGATAGGGATTGTGACTTGGTCCGTCCCGTAGCGACTATTAAGCCGCGCATTCGATTTGAAACCTTATGATATCCTATATTTTAGAAATTTATACTTGTTTATGGGTTGTGAGCCATGTTTGGGGCCTCGTGGCGACCTGATTAGACCCTAATGTGTATTTTCCATGATTGGGGCCTTGTGCCGACCTGTTTAGACCCTCAGAGGTACTTTTACACTATTCTTACACTATCCTGATAGAACAATTGTGAACTCAGTCATGTTTTTGACTTGTTGTTATTTTCACTGTTATCACACTGCTTTGAAAACTCTGAAAAGTATTTTGGGCTGAGACCCGTGAGTTGAGATGAATTGCCCAAGTGGCTTGTGAGGGTGACCGAGTCAGGCCGAGAGCCGAGTATGTGAGGATGGCTATGGATCATGCTGCATGCCGCAGCAATATATATGTTTTAGGCCGAGCGCCGAGTATGTGAGGCAGTTATGAATATATATGTGTTAGGCTGAGCGCCGAGTATGTGAGGGTAGTTATGAGTATATATGTAGTGAGGCCGAGAGCCGAGTATGTGAGTATGAGGGTAGTTATGGGTATATATGCAATGAGCCTAAGGGCTGAGTATGAGATGATAGTTATGGATCGGGCTGCACGCCGCAGCAATATAATATATATTATATGTGGATCGGATGCACGCCGAAGCAATATATATATATATATTATATGTGGATCGGGCTGCACGCCGCATAAATATATACATTATATATGTGGATCGGGCTGCATGCCGCAACAATATACATTATCTATGGATCGACATGCATGCCGGAACAATATATATATTGAATCGGGCTGCATGAAACAACAATATAGCGCTTGGGCTGAAGGAGCCCCTCCAGGAGTCTGTACACCCCCAGTGAGCGCAGTCGACTATTATATGGATCGGACTGCACGCCGCAACGTATGTTATATGGATCGGGCCGCATGCCGCAACAATATATTATATATATACGTGTATTGGATTGGGCTGCACTCCACATCAGTTGTTGTATGGTACCTGATGAGTGAGAGTGCTGAGTGTGAGCATTGACTTATGAGAGTAGAGTCACGAGTGACTGAGAGGCTTGCCCGAGAGGCTTTATTGCGAGTGATACTGTGCCCGAGGGGATTATATTTTATGAAACTACTATTTTTCACTCTTCATTAAACTGACCCTCGGATGATAAATGTTGGGTAAATGTTTTTATACGATGTTTTTAAATGGAAACTGGAGTTTTATGAAATACTCAGAAATGTAAATTCCTAACTCGATTTACTTATTTCCACAGTCACTTATTATATGGATTTACATGATTTATAAATGCTCGTCACTACACTCATGTTTTTAGATGCTTTGGCTACTTACTGAGTTGGCGTACTCACGTTAATCCCTGCACCTTATGTGCAGATTCAGGTACCGGGGCAGAGCTATAGTTGAGCTACACCATTTGGAGCATTGTTAGGAGATTGTGAGGTAGCTGCTCGGCATTCGCAGCCTACTCTTTCTCCTTCCTACTCCATCATTTGTACTTTACTTCACAGACTTGTTGTAGTAGAGGATTTGTATTAGACTGTGTCATCTCTTAGATGCTCATGACGGTTGACTCCGGACGTTGGGACTATGCTTAGAAGTTCTAATCATTTTTTATTGTCTTTGAAATGCATAAGAAACAGAATTATTATTAAAATTCGGACATTTGATGTATTAAGTGGAAAATCATTTCATTATTTTCAGTAAATTGGATAGCCTAGTATCACGATAGGCGCCATCATGGCCAGTTGTGGTTTGGGGTCGACACATGATAGCAAGTCACTCACCATCTCTTCCCGCCATTTATGAAGAGGCCATAAGGGATGCACATGCCATGATGACTCCCAAAATAGGCGGAGCCCCAGTATGGAGGATCCTTTTCGGGTTTGCTTTACCGGGGTCGAGGACACCTCCGATCTCAACGTTGCATCTAACCTCTTCGAAATGGCCCAACATCTTCTGAGCCGAGTAAGTATTAATTTTGTCGATGTATTCTTCTTTCATTTTTCCTTTTTTTTGTCTAACTCATATCTTTTTCATACAGGATTTCTCTAAGTCTTGGGCCGACTTAAGCCAATGCGAGGATGATCTCCAAAGGCTTTCAGAGGAGAGGAATGTTCTCAAGTTTCTCTGTGGGTAGAAGGACGAAGAGATCAAGGACCTCCGAGCTGATCTACCTAGAGCTCGTAAAGAGGAAACCGAGCTGAACTAGCAGGTAACAATTCTCTTGAAAAAATACGGGCTTGATTCAAGGGTGGAAGCTAATATTTCAATGTCACAGTTGCAGCAAAAGATTGAAAGGATTGAGCTATCTTGGAAGGAGGTCGATCAAGCAAAAGCTGACTTCTATAAGTGCAAGGAAGGCATGGACCACCTTGCAGCAGAAAAAGAGACCGCCTTGGCTCAGTTGTCATCGGCCGAAGTTCAACTTCAGAATGCTAGGGATAAGTTCTCGCTTCAGTCCAAGAGGATCGAGGAGCTCGAGGTTGAGCTTGGAAATGCCCATACTGAGGCCGAAAAAGCAAAGGCTGCAACTGATAAGTCGGTGGACATATATCTGGCTAATGCCGAGGTTGCTCCAGCACAACTGAGGGAGGTCGTAGATTGGGCGCAATGGACTGCCGAGGTTGCCAAATACCAATCCCGGAGAGAGACCCTCAAGGATATCCATGCCCGAGATTTTGACCTCTCTGAGGCGATAGCACAGGCAAAGGTGCATGAAGCCGATGCCAGGCTACTGGCCTCTTTCGATGACAATGACGATGATGAAGGTAGAAAGAGCAGGTCCGAAAATGATGAGGGCTCTGAAAAAGAAGCTTCCCCCGAGGAGGGTGTCACCCCCGAACATAGTTAGGGCACTTGTACTTTTGTTTTTTTTTTGTAGGACCCGATCGGTCCTTAGGAAACACCTCTGTTGATATATATAAGTTTTGAATTTCATCCCAAATTTTTGCCTTGTGATAATTTCAAATATTCTTTGTGCCTTGTAAAATTTTAATATACTTTATGCCTTGTGAATAATACGTTTGAGAAAGTGCTGAAACTAATACTGCCTTTGTGGTCGAGTAAGCTCTTGCTCGAACTCGAAGTAATAGACCCTTAGGTTTGAATTGAATGAGAATGGATTCTTGAACTGTAGTCGAGTTGTTCTTACTCGAACTCGAAGTTGTAAATCCCTTAGTCAACTGAGAACATATTCTCGAACTCAAACATATAATGGCTCTTGGGCTCTTGGATCGGGCCGATATGGCCTCAGAAGAATGGCTTTTCCCCTTTTCAGCATAAAGATTTGACATATAGGAATTTGTTATGCCTTTAGCACAAAGTTTTTACCCGTTGGATTTTTTGAGGTTTTAATATTTATCAAAACCTTTTGTTTTTTATGCCTTAGCACAAATTTGTATTTAAACAATTCGATACCTTTTAAGGTTTGTTTAGGGCTGATATTATTGAACCATTTAATTATTTTGCTGAGGGTAGCCCTTTTTAAACAGGGTTTCAAAAGATTTTGAAGGTCTGTTTTTATTGAGAAATTCGGACGTCTACGAGCCGCCTTAGTTTAGCCGTAGCCTTTGGGTATGCCTCTTGGGCTTATTTCCCAATAACACTTTAAACTTGTTCAAAGTGTTAGTCCCTAAGTAGGGCCTCCTTGTCCTATAAAATCGAAGGTTGCCTCTTTGAGGTCTTATGGTCTCGAAGTTTGATAGTTCGATCATGCCAATTTTTTGATGGTAGTCCTCGAGTATGAGGTTGATCATTTGAAGGGTAGTTGTACTTGGCCCTTGAGCCAGTTTTCACAAGAAATCCTAAGTATGGAACTTGTAAAGTAGAAATTTTATTAAGGCACAAGACATATGGTAAGGAAAAGTACATCTATCAATATTTCATACATGCGTACATGTTTTTCCACTAGGGCTCGAGCAACCTATATAGACATGGTTCATTCGACCATTTGGCCCATTAAAAAGTTTTCCTATCGAGACCCTATTGACATGAAGTATTTTCCTTGAAAACATAACATATGAGGGTGATTCCCCCTAGTATTCGAGGTTGGTTGTAAAGAAAATTCGGATACCCTAAGTTAGCACGAACAATGGTCGCCTCGTTAAAAACCTTACTAGAAATTTGGGATAAAAACTGGTGGAAGGGAAAAAGAGTGCAACGCGTGCTTTAAGATCTGATATCTTCCTGCTTGAAGAGAAATTTGATGCCTTTGCTCGAACACCTGAAAATAAGTTAGTGTAAAATGTAACTAAAAAAGGAGAAGATCAATACCTTAACAATAATATCGTTTGAGGAGTGAGATGTTTAAATTATTTGGCAGCTGCTCGCTGTTTATCGTGCCAAGCTTGTAGGATCCATTTCCGATGATATGGAGGACCTGATATGGTCCTTCCCACTTTGGGCCGAGTTTTCCTTTGTTGGAGTCTCGAGTATTAAGGGTGACTTTCCTCAGAACTAAGTCCCCGATTCTGAAGTGGCGAAAGTTGGTTCTTCGATTATAATATCTTTCGATGCATTGTTTATCTGCGGCCATTCAAACGAGGGAGGCTTCCCGTTTTTCATCTAATAGTTCGAGTATCATACTCATAACCTCGTGATTTGACTCTTCTGTTATGTATCGAAATCTGGCGATGGGCTCCCCGAATTTGACTGGGATCACGACTTCGACGTCATATACTAAGGAGAACGGTGTTGCCCCTGTATTTGATTTTGACGTTGTTCGATATGCCCAAAGCACTTCGGGTAGAATTTCTCTCCATTTTCCCTTGGCGTTGTTCAACCTTTTCTTCATATTTAGAATGATGGTCTTGTTTATCGATTCGGCTTGTCTGTTCCCACTAGGATAATATGGTATCGATAAGATCCTTTTTATTTTGTGATCTTTAAGAAACTTTGTTATTTTGCTGTCGATGAATTATTTTCCATTGTCACATACAATCTCGGCAGGTATCCCAAATCGGCATATGATGTGATCCCAGATGAAGTCTATAACTTCCTTTTCTCTCACTTTCTCGAAGGCCGGTGCTTCAACCCACTTAGAGAAATAGTCAGTCTTAAATAAAATGAACTTAGCTTTACTTGGGGCGGTTGGTAGAGGGTCGACGATGTCCATTCCCCATTTCATGAATGGCCATGGGGATAAGATTGAATAAAGCTGATCTCCGGGATGGTGGACCATTGGTGCATACCTTTGGCATTTATCACATTTTCAAATGAATTCTATAGTGTCTTTTTCCATATTGTCCCAATAGTATCCTGCTCTGATGATTTTGTGAACTAGTGATTCGGCACCGAAGTGGTTCCCGCAAATACCCTCGTGAACTTCTTGTAGGACATAGTCGGTGTCTCCTGGCCCCAATCATACCGCCAACGGTCCATCGAACATCCTCCTATATAATGTTCCATCTTCAGCCAATGTGAATCAAGCGACTTTTGTTCGTACAGTCCTTGATTCCTTAGGGTCCGATGGGAGCGTTCCGTTTTTCAAATACTCAATATGTTTATTCCTCCAATCCCAGGTTAAGCTCGTGGAGTTTTTTTCGGCATGTGCATCTTCGATCACTGACTTCGAGAGTTGTACGACAGTCCCCGAGCTGATTTCCTCGTCTTCAACTGATGATCCCACACTTGCAAGGGCATGTGCGTTGCTATTTCGCTCTCGAGGTAAATGATGCAAGGTCCAGTCATTAAACGATGTAATGTCACCTGTAATTTATCCAAATACCTTTGCATTCTATGCTCTTGAACCTCGAAGGTTCTGTTGACTTTTTTTACCACCCCTAAAGAGTCACATTTGGCCTCGATGGCTTCCGATCTCAAGCTTTTAGCTAGTTCGAGACCTGCAATCATCGCCTCGTACTCAGGCTCATTGTTAGTCAACTTAGAAGTTTGATAAATTGCCTAATTGTATTGCCCGTGGGCGGCTTCAAAACGATTCCTAGCCCGGACACTTTCACATTCAAAGCACCGTCTGTAAAAAGGGTCCACACCCCCGACGATGTACCCGATTTTATCAAAAGCTCTTTTTTGACCTCGGGTACGAGGGCTGGTGTGAAGTCGGCCACAAAATCTGCTAAAATTTGAGACTCGATGGCCTTTCGGGGTAGATACTCGATATCATATCCATTGAATTCGACGACTCATTTGGGCAATCGGCCCGATAGCTCGGGCTTATGTAAAATATTACGGAGAGGATAAGTGGTTATCACACCTATTAAGTGACATTGAAAATACGGTTTTATCTTCCTAGAGGCGCTTATTAGAGCAAGTGCCAATTTTTCTAAGTGTCGGTATCGAGTTTCTGCCTCACCTAAAGTTCGACTTACATAATAGACGGGAAATTTCATACCTTGCTCTTCTCGAACTAGGACACCACTTACCGTAACTTTTGAGACTGCTAAGTATAAGTAGAGCTTTTCATCTACTTTTGTGGTATGAGCAATGGTGGACTCAATAGGTATCGTTTTAATTCTTCTAGCGCCTGTTGGCACTCCGGGGTCTAGGAGAAATTGTTCCTTTTTTTGAGTAGTGAGAAGAACCTATGACTTTGATCTGACGATCTCGAGATTAATCGGCCCAAGGTGTCTATCCGCCCTGTCAGCCTTTGCTCGACTTTAACGCTGTCCATGATTGTGATGTCCTCGATAGTCTTGATTTTATTGGGGTTGATATCGATCCCCCTATTTGACACAATAAAGCCGAGGAACTTTCCCGAACCGACCCCAAAAGCACATTTCTCGGGGTTGAGCTTCATGTTGTATTTTCTCAGTATCTTGAAGGTTTCCTGCAAATGTGTCAAATGGTCCTCTGTGCGCAGGGACTTAACTGGCATATCGTCAATATATACCTCCATTTACTTACCTATTTGTTCTTCGAACATTTATTTACTAGGCGTTGGTAGGTAGAACCAACACTTTTTAGCTAAAAGGCATTACATTATAAAAATTTGTGCCATACTTAGTGATGAATATAGTCTTTTCCTGATCCTTCGGGTTTAGTTGAATTTGATTATACCCGGAGTAGGCGTCGAGAAAACTAAGGATCTCATGGCCGGCCTTGGCGTCGATCATGCAATCGATTTTAGGCAGAGGAAAATAGTCTTTAGGGCTTGCCTTATTTAAACCTTTATCATCTACACACATCCTAAGTTTTTTCCCCTTTTTAGGAACTAGAACTACGTTTGCTAACCATTCGGGATATTTTACTTCCCGAATGGATCCTATTTTGAGAAGTTTAGTTACCTCGTTCTTGATGAATGCTTGTTTTACCTCGGACTGGGGCCTTATCTTTTGTTTCCCTGGCCTGAACTTCGGGTCCAGACTTAATCGATGTGTTTTTATCTCCGATGGGATCCCTGTCCTATCTAAGTGGGACCATGCAAAACGATCCATGTTATCAATAAGAAATTTAATGAGTTTCTTCCTGAGTTCAGGGGTTAACCCCGTTCCCAGGTATACCTTTCGATCGGGAAGGTACTCGATCAGTATAACATGTTCCTGCTCCTCGATTGTTGATTTGGTGGCATCAGCATCTTCAAGAATAATGAAGGATCTAGGGATCCAATAGTCGTCATCTTCCTCTTCGATTCCCTATTTCCCTTTGGCCTCCGATCCCTTTGTCAAAAGTGATGATATCAATATTACCTCATCGATCGCGAACAATTACTTTGTTGCATACTGCTCCCCATATATCATTTTCACCCCGTCCAGTGTTGGGAATTTCATCAATTGGTGGAGAGTCGAGGAGACAACCCTCGTATTGCGAATCCAGGGCCTCCCGAGTAGGGTGTTGTACCTCATGTCGCCCTCGATTACATGGAACTTGGTTTCTTGAATAGTTCCATCCATGTTCTCGGGTAAAATGATTTCTCCTTTAGTTGTTTCGTTGGCCATGTTGAAACCATTTAGGACCCGAGCTACGGGCACGATTTGGTCTTGTAGGATGAGCTGTTCCACGACCCTCGATCAGATAATATTTTTCGAGCTACCTGGATCCACTAAAACACGCTTAACTTGAATTTTATTCATAAAGATAGAAATTACCAGAGCGTCATTGTGGGGTTGAGAAATTCCTTCTGTTTCCTCATCGTTGAATGATACAGTGCCTTCTGAAAGCTAATCTCGGGTCCACTTTTCCCTAGTAATTGATACTTTAGTGCGTTTGAACACAGGCCCTTGTAGAATATCGACCCCGCCTACGATCATATGGATCACATGTTGTGGCTCCTCCTATTCATTTTTTCTGTTGGTGTTCTTTTCTCTGAAATGGTTTTTGGATCGACCCCTTAAGAACTCTTGAAGATGGAACATTCAATAGACGGGCTACCTCCTCCCTCAGTTGCCTACAATCTTCGGTTCTGTGGCCATGTGGGCTGTGTTATTTAGACATTAGGTAGGGATTTATTTGGGAATGATCAGTTTGTATGGGTCTGGGCCACCTAGTATATTTGATTCTTCCAATTGCCGATACAATACCTGACGCATCGATGTTGAAGTTATACTATGATACTTGTGGTGCCTCTGTGGGATCTGCGTGCTTATCAAAACCACTTTTGCTCATAATTCCCTGAGAACTATGTCCTCGATCGCTCATTCGATCGTTTCGAATGGATTTACGTCCGGGACTATCATTCCCGCGGTCTGCATTATATGGATGATATTGGTCTCTGTTCGACCGAGATTCCCTATCGATATTTCTCTGATTTCATCTTGTAGACCTGTTCGGATATACGTAACCGGAAAAAGTTCCCAATTAGTCATCCTCGACCCTGATCGGCCCATGTCACTGCCGGATATTCGATGAAATGTTTCTTTAGTTGACGTGATGCTATCGATCTTCGTTCATTCAACCCTTGACTGAAGGCTTGAACAACCCAATCATCTGTGACTAGTGGCAACTCCATGTGTTCTATTTAGAACCGAGACACAAACTCCCTAAGCATTTCATTATCCTTGTGTTTTACTTTGAAAATGTCTGATTTCCTTGTCGTAACCTTTATAGCCACGACATGTGCCTTCACGAAAGAATCCGCAAGAATGGAGAATAACTCAATGGAATTTGGCGGTATATTATAGTACCAAATCATTGGCCCCTTCGATGGAGCGTCTCCGAACTTCTTCAATGGAACAGATTTGATCTGATCGTCTTCCAAATCAATACCTTTGATGGTGCATGTCTAGGAGGTGACATGCTCGTTGGGATCGGTTGTCCTATTGTACTTAGGGATATCTGGCATGTGAAACTTTTTGGGATCGGAATCGGATCCGCACTTGGAGGAAATGACTTTTGTACAAATTTCTTTGAATCCATCCCTATCAAAATTGGCGGTGCCCCGGGTATCTGATCAACTCGAGAGTTGTACGTCTCTACTTTCTTATCATTTGCTTCAATTTTCTTCTTTATCAATTCAATTCGTTTGGTGAGATCCTCGAGCATCTTCATTATCGCGGGTTCAGTTCTCGATTCACTTGCATTCGACCTTTCTGGTAGTTGCTCGGTTCGGCGGTCGGCTTCTAGTTCGGCCCCACTCGGAGTTCGATGCTGATTTTGTAGATGTGGAATAGCGGCTTGTTGAGCCGGTAACATTCGAATATCACTTGGAGACTGAATCCTCCATCTCCTCCGCCCTGTGTACCTCGACCACCAGATTGGCCTTCTCTGTGTACACTCCCATCAGGGTCTGTGCCTAGATTCGCAT
Organism: Nicotiana knightiana; assembly: GCA_005239525.1. Taxonomy (NCBI): domain Eukaryota; kingdom Viridiplantae; phylum Streptophyta; class Magnoliopsida; order Solanales; family Solanaceae; genus Nicotiana; species Nicotiana knightiana. The sequence continues at coordinate 138,229 of ML385286.1, read as the reverse complement.
TCAGAGCGATATGCGAACTGACGTCGACTGGATTGCCAATTGGTGCTCCCTCGAGATCAGCTTATGTTACCCCGACACCTGGAGCAACTACGTTGTCGGTTTTCCCGTGAAATTTGAGGCCATTGTCACCGTGTGTGGGTGCTATTTGTGAGTTTGATATATTTTTAACCTGAAAAAAATACTTGACAAGAACAAGCGTAAAGTAGTGTGTGTTATCGGAATCAGCATTAAATAATCACTATTATCCTTAGACCAACTATGGGCGCCAAAATGTTTACCCTAAAATTTGGATAACAATTAAACTTATATTGTGGTTTTAAGGATATGTAATTTCACCCAATACTAATTGGTAGGTAATAAAGTAAATGTTCAGAATTAAAATAGAACTAAATCGAACCAGTGGGCGAATGGAAACTTAGCCTCGAATCGAGGTACTCTCGAGACGGTAGCAGTATAAGGACAACTAAGATAGAATAGTATGATGAACAATAATAAGCAAGAAAGAAGCAAGAATGACGAGGTCTTGTCAAAGCCTCTTCAATCATTGAATCATTGTTCATCGCTTTCTCTCACATGTCCCTTCCAAGACATCCCTTCTAACATCCCAAATTGTATAGCTTTTCTCAGTGAAGAATGATGATCCCTAAAAATGACTGGAACTCCTCTTTATAAAAAAAAGGAATCCTAATTGTGGTTTATCTCTAATTACAGAAGGAAATTAAATAGCTAACTAACAACTGCTGATTTGATCCTTCGAGATTCATGCCAAGATACTCAGACAATCACGGATATCTCGTTCTTTCAGTTATTAAGTTATTCCTAATATTACTCGAAGTCTATCTCCCCAACTTTGATTGATACCGACCTAGATCTTGAAAGAGACTTCGATCTCGAACTTAGTGCCTCAGTTCTTCGATGTAACGTCCTAGTCTCGATCAAATAGTGAAATTAGGTACCCCAATTTCTACCGTATACAACATTCTAGAGGTAGCATATAAAGAAGGTACGCAGTAAAAATCGTGTAAACATCCAAAGATCTTGCATATAGAAAAGATATAAAAAATCCAATCACTGATAGTTTTCCATAATTCGCGTGTACGTCATCAAGGAGAAACATGAGAGTACGACCTTAGAGAGATGGATCCTTATCCACACGTTGCACGGAAAACTCACGTGCCATAATTATAACAATCGCATGGACAACTCATGTTCCATAACCAATATCATTTGCACGGACAACTCACTTGCTGTCAATCTAGTCCATCACATAATAAGCATACTGTCAGTACCCAAACCTCCACCGTTCATGATGGTGCCTAACCAGTTTCTAGGAAAGCCAATTATAAAGTAATAGAGAAATAATAATAATAATAATAATAATAATAATAATAATAATATAGAAATAAAAGAGTATAAAAATCTAATAACATGTATAAATATTAAACCAATACAACAATTCCCCTGTAACTGTTAACACAAACAGAGTAATGAACTCTATCACTTCAATACAAGTCTAATAATAAAATGTATTGTTGAAGTAACAACAATAATGAAAGATATGAGGAGATTCTAGGGGCTGCAATGGGGATGCAACTCTACCTAGTATCTCAACAACAACTGCGACTGCACTCAACAATTAGGTGGGCTCAATACGTGGATATGAACAATTAAGTACAAAGTGTAGTATGAGTACAATCGACCCTATGCACTTAGTAAGTTTCATGAATAACCTCGGTGACGTAGTGGTGAGAGTGGTCAATGATACTCACTAATCAAACCTTTACAGTTCAAGAATATATATGTACTGAGCAACAGTACCAGAATCTAAGCATCATAATCAAGCTAACAATTCAGCATCTAGAGAACATTGCAAGAATAGAAAATAAATTTACACATAGTTGATATATAGAGGAGATATGTAACGTGAATAATTACATTGACTCAATGAACATATAGAGAAAATATGCATAAAGGCATGTATATATTCAAAAGGCTAGCATATAGAGAAGATACATAGAAAAAACATGTATACATCCAAGGAGTTTGCATATGGAGAGGATACACAAAGTCCAAACACTGATGAGTTTCCATAATCCGCGTGTACGTCATCAAGGAGAAATATGAGAGGACAACCCTAGGGGGATGGATTCTTATCTGCAGGCTATATGGACAACTCATGTTCCATAATCATAACATCTGTGCGGACTACTCACGTGCTTCCAAACCAGTCCATATGATATAAAACATATACAAGAATACATGTATACAAATAGCAGATATCAATTTACATACTCATGGACTGAGAGAAATAGCATGCTAAGATGTATGTATGTGTGAAGTGTACAACTACAACTCAGATTAGGCGGGTATGCCATACAATAACAATATTCAAGCTCAAATATGATATTAAAGCACATACATGGTCTCTAACATGACCGAAGGAGTTCACGTAGTCATACAAATGATCAGAACATAAATCATAAAGTCCAATTCGGTCAAAATCATACATACCACCCGCATATACGCTCGCCACCTTGCATACATCAATTTTTAGACACTTCAATTACCATCAAAGTGGTGATAAAAATCTCCCCAAAAATCACCTCTAGTGGAGCTCCAAAACTTCGAAGAATGAAAACTGAGCTAACTAAGACTGCCAATATTCCGCTTCTACAGAACAAATAAGCGCTTTTGTGCAAATGCTTCTGGAGAAATAACTTGCATCTTCAAAGTCTCCTTCCCTTAGTCAACACTGCACTTGTGACCAACCAACCGCTTCTGCGACACCGCAGGTGCGCAACTACATCCGCTTCTATGCTTTTGCTTCTGCGCATGAAGTACCGCATCAGCGAAGTTCGAAGAAGGGATGTCACAGGCAAGGCCTCCGTATTTCAATTGACAACACTTCACACATTGAAGTTTTGCATGAAAGTTTATGCAAAATCCTATAATGTCAAAGTAACTTGAAATTGTCGAAATTTCTTAACTTGTTTGTTCAGTTTTTGGGCTTGTGTTGACTCTTTTTACAGTTTTGTTTTCTACTTCAGGTTGTTTCTGTTAACATGTAAGTCCCACCCTTTTGCTTTCCTCTTCTCATCATCTATTCTTTGACCTTCTTTTTGGGTGTATTTAATTTTTTTTTTTTTAAATTTAGGCTGAAAGAATTTATCTTTTTTGTTTATCTGATCATGATATTTGTTTAGTTTGTTTGGAGTGAGAGGTGTGTCTCAATTAGGATTCTGTGTGCTTTTTTAGTTACAATCATCGTTTTCTTTACCTTTTTTGTGGAATAAAAAAGGGGGATTACCCAATTCCCTTAAAATTCGCCTCCTCACGGCTCAAATATAAGAAAAAAACGACTTAGTATCATCAAACAATGCAAGAGAAACCAATTACGATCAATAAAGCTATGATATTTACAGAATTCCCCAAAATTCAATAAGAGTCAACCCCGAGCTCGCCCATATATGTGTTTTGTTTTCAAATCCGAGTCCAGTTCGACTCTCAAATCTCAATCTTTTCAAAATAATAGGAAAAAATTACCAAAATTTCTCTTAGATTCTCATGAATTTTATGATAAATCTCACAAATAATCATGTAATATAATTGAAAACTGCTCAAAATCACTTATCCAATAGCTGTTGATGAAAACGACTCCTAAAAAATCGTCACCTACTGAGACTGGGGTTTCAAAATATGAAAAATGGACCAAATCTCGTCTTTCCAGCCCTTATGTTTAGGTGCAGATGACGCAATTGCGACCCTGGATTCGCAATTGTGAACCCTCACAATAGTGAAATAAATCTTGTAAATTCGGCATCTGACAAGCCTAGGGAAATGTCGCCATGGAGACACATACCTCAAAAATGTGAAGTCTTCCCTCCTCACAAATGCGACCAATTGGTCACAAATAGGAACCTACCGAGCCCAAGCATTTCTTCGCAAATGCGACACTATAGGTACCAGCACACCAATAACTTGGAATGTGTTCAAACCAATCCGGAACACGTCCGAAACTCACCTGAGGCCTCGGGGCAGCACACCAAACATCCACACAAGTAAAAAAAATATCATACGAACTCGATCTCATGATCAAAACACCATAATAACATCTGGAATCACGAATCAGACACCAAAACGCATAAAATTCAAAAAAAAACTCAAGAACCTCTAAATCGCAACCAAGCGTCCGAATCCTATCAAACCAACTCCAAATTACACAAAATTTTGCAGACAAGTTCCAAATAGCAAAACAGACCTATTCCAAGTCCCAAAACAAAATTCTGAACCCGATAGCCGTACAGTCAACCTACGGTCAAACTTAAGGAAACTTCTAAACCTCGAATTTCCAACTTTCGGCAAAACAAGTCAAATGAACCCATGGATATCTAAATTCAATTTCGGGCATACATCCAAGTCCAAAATTATGATACAAACCTATCAGATCCATCAAAACACCATTCCAGGGTTGTTTTCACAAAATATAATCCTGGATCAATATTTCCAACTTAAGCTTCTAAACCAAGAACCAAAGGGTCCAAATAAACCTAAAACCTTCCCGAAATGAAACTAACCATCCCTGCAAGTCATTAAACAACAAATTCACCTGCGTGAAAAATCAAAAGGGGAAATGGTCTCAAATACACAAAACTACCGATCGGTTCATTACATTCTCCCCCTTTTAAAACCAACATTCCTCCTCGAACATGCATAACGAAATACCTTAAGTGACAAAAAGGTGAGGATAATGACTCCGCATATCGTGCTCCATCTCCCAGCTCGCCTCCTCAAGCAGTTGACCCCTGCATTGAACCTTCACAGAAACAATATTCTTTGACCTTAAATTCCAGACCTGTCCGTCCAAGATAGCCACCGACTCCTCAACATAAGTCAAATCCTTGTCCAATTGAACTGAGTTGAAATCTAATACATGTGATGGATCACCAAAATACTTCTGGAGCATGGAAACATTGAACACCTTGTGGACCCCCAATAAGTTGGGTGACAATTCAAGTATGTAGGCCACCTCACCAACTCTCTCAAGGATCTCAAAAGAACCAATATACCTAGGGCTCAACTTTCCCGAATATCATCACACCCTTCATGGGTCCGAGCAAAACCCTCTCTCCCACCATAAGTGCTACTTCACAAGCCCTTTGATCAACATATCTCTTCTACCTAGTCTGTGATGTACGAAGTCGATCTTGAATCAACTTGAATTTTTCCAAGGAATCCCAAACTAAATTAGTGCCCAGCAATATAGTCTCCCCTAGCTTAAACCATCAAACTGGAGAACGACACTGCCTCCTATATAGGGCCTCATAAGGAGCGAATACTCGATTGGTAATTGTTGTATTGGGCGAACTTTGCGAGCGGTAGGAACTTATCCCACGAACCCCTAAAATCCATAGCACATGCACGTAGCATATCCTCTATGATCTAAATGGTGCGATCAGACTTCACGTCTGTCTTGGGATGAAATATTGTGCTAAGCTCGACCTGAGTTCCTAAGTCACGCTAGACAACTCTCTAGAAATACGATGTGAACTACTTTGAAGAGTAGATATTAGACACCAACATACCATGAAGTCGAACAATCTCACAGATATAAATCTGAGCCAGCTGCTTTGAAGAGCAGGTAGTCACAACCTGTATGAAGTGTGTAGACTTGGTGAATCTGCCAACAATAACCCACATTGTGTCAAATTTCTTCAAGGTCTATGGAAGTCCAACAACAAAATCCATAGTGATAAGCTCTCACTTCCACAATGGAATATCAAGTCTTTGATGCAAACCGCCCGGTCTTTGATGCTCATACTTCAACTGCGTGAAGTTCAAACACCGAGCCACATACCTCACTATATCTTTCTTCATTCATCTCCACCAGTAGTGCTGCCTCAAATCTTGGTACATAGTCGTGACACTTAGATGAGTGGAATACCGTGAACTAAGGCCTCCTTAAGAATCAACTCACGTTACCCATACACATTGGGCACATAAACGCCTGCATCCGCAATACCCCATCATCACCGTGCTGCACCATGTCCTTAAGGACAAGCAGATGGGGATCATCATACTGACGCGCTTTGATGCGCTCATACAAAAGACTGAGAAATCACGCAAGGAAGAATCCGGCTAGGCTCTGAAACATCCTACCTCACAAACCTATTGTTCAAAGGCTAAACATCCAATGCTACTAGTCTCTCTCCAACTGAAATATAAGCAAGACTCCCCATGCTCTCAGCTTTCCTACTCAAGGCGCCGGCAACCACATCGGCCTTCCCGGGATGATAAAGAATGGTGATATCATAGTCCTTTAATAGTTCTAACCACCTTTGATGCATCAACTTCATATCCTTTTGCTTAAACAAGTGCTATAGATTCCGATGTTCTATGAATACCTCACAAGACATGCCGTAGAGATAGTGCCTCCAAATCTTCAATGCATGGACAGTGGCTGCCAAGTCTAAATTATGAACGGGGTAATTCTTCTCATGGGGCTTCAACTAACACGAAGCATAAGTAATAACATTACCCTCCTACATCGACACACACCCAATGCCGATCCGTGAAGCATCACAATAAAATGTATAGGAACCCAATGCTAAAGGTAAAACCAGAACTGGAGCTGTGGCCTAGGAATTCTTGAGCTTCTGGAAGCTCTCCTCACACTCATCGGACCACCTGAATGGGGGACCCTTTTGAGTCAATCTGGTCAAATGAGCTGCGATGGACGAAAACCCTCCATGAAACGACAATAATAACCAGCCAAGCCTAGGAAACTACGGATCTCAGCAACAGAAAACGGTCTGCACCAACTTTGAACTGCCTCCACATTCTTTCGATCCACCTTAATTCTATCATTAGACACCGGATGACCCAAAAATGCCATTGAATCAAGCCAAAACTCACACTTTGAGAACTTAGCATATAACTTATTTTCCTCAAGGTCTAGAGCATGATCTCAAGTGTTGCTCATGATCCTCCCGACTGCGAGAATACACCAAAATGTCATCAATGAACACGATGGCAAAACAATCAAGATATGGATGTAATACATTGTTCATCAAGTGCATAAATGCTACTGGGGAATTGGTCAACCCAAATGACATCTCCAAAACTCATAGTGAACATGATGCGTCTTGAATGCCATCTTCGGAATACCTAAATCGCGAATATTCAACTGATGGTACCCCGATCTCAATTCAATCTTCAAGAATGCCCAAGCACCCTCAAGCTACTTGAAAAAATCATCAATACGTGGTAGTGGGTACTTGTTCTTGAGTGTAACTTTTTTTAGCTTCCTGTAATCAAAACACATCTTCATAGAGCCGTCTTTCATCTTCACAAATAGAACTAGGGCACCCCAAGATGAGACATTCGGTTTGATAAAACCCTTATCAAGCAACTCCTGAAGTTGTTCCTTTAATTCCTTCAACTCCACTGGTTCCATACGATATGGTGGAATAAAAATGGACTGAGCGCCTTGTACTAATTTAATACCAAAGTCGATCTCCCTACCGGGCAGCATGCCCAATAGGTCTGCTGGGAACACGACTGGGAAATCTCTCACTACCGGAACTGACTCAATGGTAGGAGTACCATTTGATGTTCCTTTAGACAGGATACCGCCCTTCTAGGAATATAATCCAATGTACCCACCCACTCCAACCGCAACAACCCTGGCCAAACACAAATTCTAAACACGGTCTACAAAAATAAAATTTCCCACAAGCATAGACACATATATAGGAGCACTCAAATACTCATGAGATATATCCAAATATAGAGAAAAGTAAGATGACACATATCAATAATTGGAACCCAAATCAAATGATACTGATGCATCCCTATGACAGATCGGAACAATACTTGTGATGACAACATCTGATGCAACAACCTCAGTCTTGCTAGGAAAAATATAGAAACGAGCCTGGCCTCCTCCTCTAGGGTGATCTCTACCTCTTGTCCTTCACCCCTAGTTGGCCGTGTAGGTGGAGTGGCAACTGAAGCAACAACCATGGCATGTGAACCTTGTGGACCCTATGGAATCTATGGAGCCTGTGAAGGTGGACCCCACCTAAGTCTGGGATAGTCCCTCACCATATGCCTAGTATCACCACAATCGAAGTAACCTCTCGGTGGATGTGGCTGCTGAAGCTGAGTTTGAACCGCTCAGTTGGATTGACTATTGAAGGCACCCCGTATAGGAGGTGAACTAGAAAATGGTTGCGCATAATGGGCGATTTGAGACCTTGAAATGGGTAAAACACTGCATGTAGCTAAAAGTGTTAAATGAACTGGTCGACTCACATGACCTCTACCATGACGAGCTGAAACTGTAGCACGATCACCACTAAATCCTCTAGAATCTCGAAGAATCTTGGCATCCCTATCCTCCCTCTCCTAGTGCACATAGGCTCCGTCCTCGGAGCAATCTCTACAACCTACTGAAATGGAGTATACATCTCCAACTCACGAGCCATGATGAATCTAAGACCATAACTAAGCCCCTCGATGAATCTACAGACTAGTTCTTTGACTTTAGAAACAAGTGTATGTGCACGACGGGACAATTCACTGAACCTGATGGCACACTCTGACACCGCCATAGTCCGTTGATGCAACTGCTCAATCTCTATGCGCCATGAATCCTGGAGGGCCTGGGGAACAAACTATCCCAAAGATATATCCAAATACTGAGCCCAAGGGAGTGGGGCTGCATTAGCTAGAATACTCCGCTCACCTCTAGAATACCCATGGTGCGGAAAATACGGTGGCACTTGTCAAGATAATCATGTGTATCCTAAGTAACTACGCCACTATAAGTAGAATGATCATACTTATTGAACATCTCAAGTCTCCTTTGCTCCTCCTGATATGCCTTAGGCTTGACCTCAAATGATGGGATGTGCTGGCATAACTCGCGGAACCTGATTCACATGGCCTCGCTGGTCTATAGTACAAGATTTGGGAGTTTAAGCTCCTCCCCCAGCCTGAGAAGTTGATGGGACGACCAAGATAAATCCTGCCTGAGCTAAAGTATGAACATACTCAAACAATATGCTAGGGTCTTGTGGATTTTATGGGTAGAAACCGGCACCTCAAGTGCTTGTCCACCAACCAGATTACTAGTGGCTCCTCAATTGCTGCTAGGCCAGATGCTCTAGCTATAGCACGTGATCCTCCTCGTCCTCTACCTTGACCCCCACCTCTCGTGGCTCAAGTAGGGGGCAGGAGTGTCTCATCATCTGATCCAACTGTACATGTCCCTCACCATCTATGAGAGAATAGAAAGAGGTTGCGACCAAACACACTCATTCAAGTATACGTGGTTGTCAAGTAATAGAGTAGTGAGTAGAGTATTGTTACCACGAAGACTTATTATTAACCTTTGAATGATTTAAACTCAAACAACTTATCGATTCAAGAGATTTCTCACAAAATATATAGGTGACTAATTTACTACTTAAAAAATAATAAGCAATGAAATAACTAGAAATCAACCACAACATTTAAGCAATTTCGGATAATAATAAGTAGGAGAGGATATTCCAAGGCCACAAGCTAACTAACAATCATTTTGTGTTCTTGGATTAAAATGACTAATTGATTTATTTGGATTGTTGATTGACAGGGTTGATATTATTCATAAGAATCTGTCAAGTTCTTACTCGCCTATTAAATCTAACTTAATGCCTATATGTCTATGGAGTTAAGATTAACAAGAATACATTTACACTTCGTGTATTTCAACCAAGCAAGGAAATTAGGTAGATTTCTATCCTAATTGCGAATTCGTCCCCGATGCCCGGGTTCAAAAACCTGATCTATTTAATCCTATATGCAATCTAGAATTCCCACATTCGAGTTCAACTATATATTTGTAAATAGTACTTCACTGTTACCTACTCTGCAAAACAATAACAAAATTAAACAAACAACCCCATATGATAAAATCAAACTCATAATTTAAACTTTCAACATCAACATTCATGTAGCACCCATGACCCATACAATTATCAAAAATAATTTCAAACATAAAATCAATGAATACTAGAAGAATAATGGAAGAACTGATCAAATTCGTCCTCCCGAGTGTTTTGTACTTTTATTTTTCTCCCAAAGATACGTCCTCCTCCTCAAAATAGGTTTAGGATTGCTTTTATATGAGTTGGGGGAGTCTTGGGGTAAAAATAACCGAGTCCTAGTCGATGTAGGATATGTTCACGTTTTGAGCATCCAGGGCAGTGTGGGGCGCTAGCCCTGGCGCTCACCATCCCAAGTTTCTGTTTTGTGCACCACAGGAAACGCCCCATGCTGCCTGTGGCCCTCAAATGTGCACTTTTGCTTTTTCTGCCCATTTTCGCTCCAATTTGCACACTTTCATCCTAAATCGTGTCCGAATGATTCCTACACATAGAAATACCACAAATTAGCACAAATCATTATATTATACATCCGAAATCTTTGAGACATGAGCTCAGTTTGAGGCAATATACATCAAAATATGCATATATTAAGTCAAATATTAACACCACACACTTAGACTCTTGCTCGTCCACGGGCAATGAAATTGCATTAACACCCTAAAACGTAACTATCACTATGAAAGATCACTTCACAACTAATTCAATCAAACACTCTACCTTTTGACTATGATCGATACTGGCAATTAATCATGAACATACGAATTTAACATTCATCCCATTTTTTTAAACTAGCCCAAGTATACACAATGATATTCAACCAACTCAAGAAACCTCTCCACAACTCTCCACAAACACCTTACCTCAAGAGACGACTCGTTTTCACTAAGCATCCTCAACTCACGCACTCAGCCAACAAAAGAAGTGTACAACATCACCAATCCGTCATGAGACCAAGTGCTCTCACCACAAACAAAAGATTGAATATAAATGTAGTCCATACATTCAAATATGTCATTGAACATAAATATAGGACATCACACAATTGAAAAAAATTCACTCAGTCTAACAAACAATTCATGTGCATCTCGTGGTCGCGCAATAAGCTTGCCTGTAGTGTACATCTCTACTAATCTAAGCTAGCTGAATATCGGATCAATTAAGACTTTAAGGTTGTAATATAGGCTAAGGGACGAGTAGGATACATTTAGGAACAATGACTAAACCTCCTAAGCACATTAATACACTACACTTACAAATCAAGCACATTTTATTTTCAACCCCATTCAACAGTTATCATACACCATATATAACATAGCCTTATTTTCAATTAAGTACCTCTATGGTTTCACTAGCACGAGTTAGAAGGATTAGGATGTGTGTCTTTCTACATTATTTGAAATCTTATTTGCTTTTTCTTGAAATTTTTTTCTTTTTTTTTCTTTTCCTCCACACACTCCATACATTAAAGTTCATTGGCTCGTGAACTTATTTCACAATTTTAGTGCACCTTAAGGGCCTTTCCTGTAACATCCCAACCCGCTAGTGATATTGTCCGCTCTAGGCCTGGGCCCTCACGGGTTTAAAATACGTCACTTGGGTGAAAGGATTGTTAACATATATACCCAGCATCCCTCTTGTGTTTTGCTGATGTAGGACTCTGTCTAAAGTCTGAGGGGTTACACACACCCCCTCTTGTGCACTTAGCGTTCTCGCTGAGGTTTTCCCCACTATATGGGATTTTCCTAGACTCAGCACTGAGGTTTTCCCCGCCTAACCGGGATTTACCTAAACTCAGTTGAACTCTGACCCACCATCAACAAGGCTGACACAAGAGTGGCTCTGATACCACTTTTGTCACGACCCAAACCAGAGGTGTGCGACGGTCACCAGTACTTTACTCAACCGAGTACCAATGTAACATATCTTTCTTATTGTACTATCATGGGTAAATGTGCCAAAAGGGTCATCATGACATAACCGAAATAGAAAATAAGGGAATGCTAGACATAGGACGACCTTACATGATATAGAAGCTTATATGTGACATACGGGCCTATAAGGATGACATGATCATTTCTAAACTCAAAACATAGGCCGATAAGGCCATACAAGTATCCATATACCTGACATCTTTCTACAAGCCTCTAAGAATAAACATCATAAAGGCTGGGACAGGGCCCCACCATATCAATCAATAAATGTCCAAATCATATTGGCCAAATAGGCAACTTTAGAGAAACTGGAGTGCACCAACACTTTCCGCTGAGATGATAGCCTACTAGAAGGACTGTAACCTGTCTATCGGGATATGCAGGCATGAAATGCAGCATCCCCCAGAAAAAAAGATGTCAGTACGAATAAAGTACTGAGTATGTAAGGCAGAAAAGCATAAATAAGAATAGTAATGTAAAATCGATATAGGAGATACAACCTGTAGCATCTGAGTGCCTCTGAGAGATAGTGACATGAAATACGTGATACATATATATACATAATCTTTTAAAAACATACGCCTCTGAGGGCATAATCATCATCATATCGTACCATGCCTCGAAAAACACTCAGTAAAAATGTACCTGGCCATCATAAGACTCGATAGAATCGTACCCGGCCATGTAGAGCTCGGTAAACCCAATTGATCTGTGGTTGCACAATAGGTGTTGTACCTGGCCAACTATAGCGCGGAACGGTAGAGTATAGTAGATACATATATAATGCATGCTGCACTCATGGAATCATGTTCTAAACCTTTCGGAGTGACATAAGGTCATTGCACCTTTGATTAACAATTTGGACATCATACCATCAATATGGACTTCACTAGGATTCAAGAATCATAAATACGTTCTTATAATAACTTTATAAGAAAAGAAAAACATGGACAACTTTAGTTGCTAAGGGTAGATTCATTATGAAATCGCGTATCATGTACGTTCGTTTCACTTTAGATCATGCCAAAATAAAGAAGGAAGTGCCTTAACATACCTTAACTCCATTGAGTGCTTAATACATTCCAAGAAATTCTTCAAACAAATCAACTCAATCTACTATAGAATAAGGAGATTCAAAATCAGTGTTGGGTAAAGGCTAAATGCGCAACTTAAACTAGTAGCTAGTTTACAAAAATCTGGGCAGCATCTCCTGAAAGACCCGACAGGTCGTTTTGTGTTATCGGACCCTGTTCCCCTAAATGAAACTTTCCATAGCGGATTTTTATGATTTATGACTTGCGGGAACTAGTGGTCCGAGATTCAGAGGTGTTTAGAGTGCTATAGGAACAATTGGTTCCTTAAGGTTGGCCTTTAAGGCCAAGTTTGACTTCGGTAAACATTTTTGATAAACGACCTCGGAATCGAGTTTCATCGGTTCCGGTAGCTTCGTGTGATGATTTTGGACCTGGGCGTATGTTCGGAATGGGTTTCTGATGACCCGGGAGTGTTTCGGCGCCCAATATTGAAATAAGAAGTTTAAGTTCCTATTGTGGGTTTGGACGTGTTTTTGTGTTATCGAGGTTCAAAAAGAATTCTGAGACCGGGAATAGTTCCTTTATGTCAGTTATGACTTGCCTGCAAAATTTGGTGTCATTTCGAGTAGTATAGGTCAGTTCAGCGCGTTGTTAGCAAATTCTAGAAAACTTAAAATTCCTATGTTTGGTTCTTGGGGTTTTGAGGTGTGATTCTGAGTTTTAGCGTTGTTTTGGGTGTTCCGAAGGCTCAAGCGAGTCTGTATTATGATTTGGGACTTGTTGGTAAATTTGGACGGGGGCTCGGGTGGGCTCAGGTGCCTCTCGGACACCACACGAGGCCAAAATCCAGCTGAAATAGCTGCTGGTGCACCTGTTCTGGTGTGACCGCAGGGTGCGGTTGACCAGTCGCAGGTGCGGCACCGCTCCTACGGTCCCAGTATCGCAGGTGCGACCCCTAGTGGTCTGGCCAATTCACGCAGGTGCGGACAGAGTTCCGCAGGAGCGGAGCCGCAGGTGCTGTCTCCACTCCGCAGGTGCAGGCCGAAGCTCCCCAGTCCATTTCCGCAGGTGCGGTCCTTGATCCGTAGGTGCGAAAAAACTGTTCGGACAGTGTGTTTTTATACACAGATTTAATTGATTTTTCTCATATTCTTCCACACGGGGTGATTTCCACCATTTTAGAGGGGCAAACGACTTGGTTATTGAAGGTAAGTAAATTCTACTCTAATACTAGCCTCATGCATGAATTCCTAGTTAAGCTTAATCACATAATTAGTGAAAAATCAAGAATTGGGTAGTAACCCAAGGCTTTCGATAATTTGAGAAGTTAGCCGTAAATTTGCCATGGAATCAAGTCAAAATCGTATATTAATGATCCTTAGTCTTTGGGTGAGGGTTTCTTTCGAGAATTATTGGAATCTGAGCATGCGGGCTCGGTGTCGGAATATAGATTTTCTTCAAGAATGGTGAATTTGGCTAAATAATAGGAGAATTCCATGCTTTGAATATAAATTAATGTATTTGTATAATATTTTGCTAGTTTCGAGTCCTTGGGTGTAGAGTTCGGAGTTTCGGGCGCGTTCTCGGTCCGAGGACTGAATTCGACGCAAGGTGAGTCTCCTTTCTAACCTTGTAAGGGGGAATTGTCCCCCTAGGTGATTTTAAAGGATATGTGTTATAATTTTTGGGGGCTACGTATGTACAAAGTGATGACAGTCCGTACGTAGCGACAATTACTATTATGTCTGGGTAGTTAGGCCCACATCATGCCTTGTGTTTTACTTGATATGAACAATATGCTTAATGAATTAACGTTACATGTTGCTTATTTCCCCGAAGTTATGAAATTTGAGAAAACTTGTAAGAAATTGTTCACTTAAAAGTATTCTCTTAATAAAAAAAAAGGAATAATGTGTATGCATGTGACCGCTTCGCAATTTACATTCCGCGAGCGGAGTGTGATTTCCCCCACTCTTATGGGAACGGGCCGTATGCCATGGCGAATTTAGAGATGCACTTTTGGTACGGGTCGTTCGCTCCTCGGTAGTGCATAGATGTGAGTACTTTGTGGGGAGGTGCACTTTTGGTACGGGCTGTTCGATCCTCGGCAGTGCATATATGTGAGTACTTTGTGGAGAGGTGCAATTTTGGTACGAGCCGTTCGATCCTCGACAGTGCACGAGCATGACTATCGTGCCGGTTGTCCTTAACCTGCGTGCGTATGATTTATTTGTTACTAAATTCATGGATACGTTATCTGACAGATATTTGGGGAAAAAGTGAAGTGGTAATTGTTTTATTTATTCCCAGTATTCTTCCTGGATTTCAGTACCTTACATATATACTTGTTGCTTCAGTGTCTTTACATGCCTACTGTTTCCATTATATTCTGTTAAATTATACTGTTGGGATATAGTGGGTGTCATATCGAACTCTCGTCACTACCTCTTCGAGGTTAGGCGGGATACTCACAAGGTACATATATATTTATGTACTCATGCTGCACTTCTGTACTTAATTGTACAGGTTCTAAGGCTGGTGCTTCTGGTTATCCGACCGGAGCTTGACGTATATCCTGGACCTGACTCCCTGGTGAGCTTCCTCCCTTGGCGATTCTCAACAGTGCTATGGAGTTATCTTTTGTTTATTTCTGTCTACTTCTCTCAGATAACAGTACAGTTTGTATCATCTTTTGTATATTCTACTAGTTCGCCTGTTGACTTATGACACTAGTTCCTAGCACGCACATAGTAGACTCTTTATTTTGGGACTGTATACATTCGATCATGATCATTGAGGCTGTATTTACTTAAGTTGGTTAATTTTTCGCTTTTACTTAAATGATCTAAGCTTAAAACTTTGGGAATATGTGGGGTTGGTATGTCAAATAAGGATAATCTCACTAGTAAACAACTGATGGCTTGCCTGACTCCGGTGTTGGGCGCCATCACGAACTATGTTGGATTTTTGGTCATGACAACATGGTATCAGAGCACTAGGTTCACGTAAGTCTCACGAGTCACGGGCAAACCCAGTAGAGTCTTGCGGATCGGTACGAAGACTTGTGTACTTATCTTCAGGAGGCTATAGAGTGTTCGGAAACCTCTCTTTGTTCTTATTCTATCGTGCAGTCGATGATTTATTATATTCATTCTTCTATTCTCTCACAGGTGGTGAGGACGCGCGCATCTGATATTCCAGACCCGGGAAGGGCTGCTACCCCCGCTGGCAGAGGCCGGGGGAGGGCACCGGCCCGTGGTAGGGGGCAAGGGCATCCCAGAGCTATTCCGGTCCCACAGAGGAGCACCCTATTATAGAGGAGCAGGATGAGGTGCCTCCAGCAGAACCTGCACCAGTAGACTTTATGACGGCGCCAGGCTTCCAGGCAGTCATGGGCTGTATGATGAGATTTATGGACACTATGTCCCGGGCTGGTTTATTTCCAGCAGATCCTGCCCCTTCTCAGGCGGGAGGGGGAGCCCAGACCCCTAGTGCCCAGGCCGCAGGACCGACAACAACATTACATCATACCCCGGGTACACTGCCCGTGGGTGGGGTCCAGCCTGTTGCAGCAACACCTGAGCCTAGACCAGCTGCGGACGGTGATCCGCAAAAGTTATTGGATAGATGGAATAGATTGCACCCGTCGTCTTTGGGGGTGAGCAAGGAGAGGACGCCCAGGATTTTGTGGATAGGTCCAGGGAAAGACTGCACAACATGAGGATACTAGAGTCCCGTGGAGTGGATTTCACTACCTTCCAGTTGGAGGGCAGAGCTCGCAGATGGTGGCAGTCCTACATTCTCAGACGGCCAACAGATTCTCTTCCTATCACCTGGGAGAAGTTCACACAGATGTTTCTGGATGGATATATCCCACCCTCTGAGAGGGAAGAGCTGCGGTACCGGTTTGAGAGGCTAGAGCAGGGCAGATGTCAGTGAAAGATTATGAGGCCAGATTTTCAGAGTTGTCTCGCCATGCACTTATGATATTGCCAACCGATGTGGAGAGAGTGCGGAGATTTGTGGCGGGGTTACATCTAGGTATTAGGGCTACCATGGCCCGAGAGGTGGAGATAGGTACTCCTGATAAGCTAGTGGTAGAGATTGCTAGCAGGATCGAGGGGTATCAGTCGAGGTGCAGGGAGCAAGGGCAGCAGGATAAGTAGGCTAGATTCTATGGAGATTTCATAGGCGCCTCAGCTAGGGGCAGGGGTCAATATACTAGTGGTCGGCCCAGCAAGCCTTTATATTCAGCACCTCCACTACCTTCCCGAGGTGTCCAGCAAGGCCTTATTTTAGCGCCATGCCAGAGCGTTCCTACTGTCCTCCAGCCATTCATAGTTCACACAATGGTTATCCCAGTCATTTGAGATCCTCAGGCCCTTACTTCAGTGCTATGACTGAGGGCTCTCATCGCCCTCCAGAAATTCAGGGATCTTCTTCGGGGCAGAAGACTATGCCACCTGGGAGTTGTTATGAGTATGGAGAACCAGGTCATATGAGGAGGCAGTGTCCCAGGTTTCGGGGCAAGGCCGTACAACAGGGCTATCAGCCGATGGGTCCGGCACCAGTATTCCGGCCACCTAGAGGTGGAGGACAGGTCGGCAGAGGTCGTCATAGAGATGTAGGCCAGTCAGAGGGAGGTCGGGCAGCTCCTGTTCACTCTGGTGGAGCCCAGTCTTCCGGTACTCCAGCCAGATTCTATTTTATTCCGGCCATATCAGATGTAGTGGCCTCAGACACCGTGATCACAGGTATTATTTCAATATGTGGTAGAGAGGCATCAGTGTTATTTGATCCAGGATCCACTTATTCTTGAAGGCTCGACATATGGTCGAGAAGGGTTATCTAGCCTATTTTTCTTATGTGCGGGACACCACCTCCGAGCCTCCGACGATTGATTCAGTTCTAGTGGTTTGAGAGTTTGCGAATGTATTTCCTTCGAATCCTCCGGGCGTGCCTCCAGACCGTGATATTGATTTCTGCATTGATTTAGCTCCAGACACCCGGCCTATATCTATTCCTCCGTACCCTATGGCTCCGAAAGAGTTGAAGGAGCAGCTTTGGGAGTTGTTAGCTAAAGGGTTCATCAGACCGAGTGTATCGCCGTGGGGTGCTCCAGTTTTATTTGAAAGAAGAAGGATGGGTCTATACGGATGTGTATTGATTACTGCCAGTTGAACGAGGTTACCATTAAGAACAAGTATCCTTTGCTACGCATCGATGATTTGTTTAACCAATTGCAGGGTGCTCGTGTGTTTTCTAAGATTGATTTGTGATTGGGGTATCATTTGTTGAGGATTCGGGCTTCAGATGTTCCGAAGACTGCTTTTCGTACGAGATATGGCCATATTGAGTTCCTGGTGATATCTTTTGGCTTGACTAATTCCCCAGCAGTATTCATGGATTTGATGAATAGGGTGTTCAGGCCGTATATTGATTCCTTTGTCATTGTCTTCATTGATGACATTTTAATTTACTCACACAGCTTGGGGGAGCACGAGCAGCATTTGAGAGTTGTACTCCAGACTTTGCGAGAACAGAAATTATATGCTCAGTTCTCCAAGTGTGAGTTTTTGTTGGATTCCGTGGAATTGTTGGGGCATGTGGTATCCGGAGAGGGTATCAAGGTTGATCCTCAAAAGATTGAGGCAGTTCAGAGTTGGTCGCGTCCTACTTCGGCTACAGAGATCAGGAGCTTTTTGGGCCTAGCATGCTATTATCACCGATTTGTGAAGGGTTTCTCTTTTATTGCAGCACCATTGACTAGATTGACTCATAAGAATGCCCCATTTTTATTCTGACGAGTGTGAGGCGAGCTTTCACAAGCTTAAGACAGCATTGACCTCAGCACCAGTTCTAGTAAGGCCTTCCGGTTCTAGGATGTACACAGTATATTGCGACGCTTCATGCGTTGGCTTAAGGTGTGTATTGATGTAGGAGGGGAGAGTTATTTCTTAAGCTTCACGCCAGCTGAAGGTTCATGAGAAGAATTACCCTGTGCACGATTTGGAGTTGGCAGCGATTTTTCACGCTCTTAAGATTTGGAGGCACTACTTGTATGGAGTGTCCTATGAGGTTTATACAGACCACCGTAGCTTGCAACATTTGTTCAAGCAGAAGGATCTTAATTTTAGGCAGCGCAGATGGCTTGAGTTGTTGAAAGATTATGATATCACCATTCTTTATCACCCGGGCAAGGCAAATGTGGTAGCAGATGCGTTGAGCAGGAAGGCAGAGAGTATGTGTAGCTTGTCTTATATTACAGCAGAGGAGAGACCTCTAGCCTTGGACACTCAGTCCTTGGCCAATCGCCTAGTGAGGTTAGACCTTTTAGAGCCTCGTTGAGTTTCAGCACATGTGGTTGCTCAGTCTTCGTTATAGGGGGAGATTAAGGCCCGACAGTTCTATGATCCGTGCTTAGCAGATCTTCGGGAGACAGTGATTCAGGGTAGGGCCAAAGAGGCTACTATTGGCGAGGATGGTGTTCTGAGACTTCAGGGCCGCTTATGTGTTCCAAATATTAATGGCCTAAGGGAGAGGATTCTAGAGGAGGCACACAGTTCTAAGTATTCTATTCATCCTGGTGCTACGAAGATGTATCGTGACTTGAAGCAGCATTTCTGGTGGAGGCGGATGAAGAAGGACATTGTGGAGTATGTGACTAGGTGTCTTAATTGCCAGCAGGTGAAGTATGAGCAGCAGAGGCCAGGAGGCCTACTTCAGCAGATGCCCATTCCTGAGTGGAAATGGGAGCGCATCGCTATGGACTTCGTGGTTGGGTTGCCTTAGAGATTGCGGAAGGTTGACGCGGTTTGGTTCATTGTGGATAGATTGACCAAATCAGCGTATTTCATTCCAGTAGCTACTACATATACTTCTGAGAGGTTGGCCTAGATCTACATTCGGGAGATAGTCCAGTTGCATAGTGTGCCGGTGTCCATTGTATAAGATCGAGCTCCTCAGTTCACCTCGCACTTCTGGAGAGCATTTCATAGTGAGATGGGCACCCAGATAGAGCTCAGCACAACATGTCACCCTCAGACTGATGGTCAGTCAGAGCGTACAGTTCAGCTATTGGAGGAGATGCTCAGGGCATGTTTGATTTACTTCCAAGGTCAGTGGGACCAGTTCTTGCCTTTGGCCGAGTTTGCTTACAATAATAGTTATTAGTCCAACATTGAGATGGCACAATTTGAGGCTTTTTATGGTCGGCGATGTCGTTCTCCTATCGGGTGGTTTGAGCCCGGCGAGGCTAAGTTGTATGGCACCGACCTGGTGAGGGATGCCTTGGAGAAAGTGAAGTTAATTCAGGAGAGACTCCGTACAGCATAGTCCAGAAAGAAGAGTTACACGGATCAGAGGGCACGTGATGTATCATTTATGGAGGGAGATAGGGTCATGTTGAATGTCTCGCCTATGAAGGGTATTATGAGGTTGGGGAAGAAGGGCAAGCTGATCCCGAGGTTTATAGGTCCACTCGAGGTGTTGAGGCGAGTTGGGGAGGTTGCTTATGAGCTGGCCTTGCCTCCCAGTTTATCAGGAGTTCATCCAGTTTTTCATGTATCCATGCTCCGGAGGTACCACGCCGACTTCTCTCACGTGGTTGATTTCAACACTATTCGTTTGGATGAGAGGTTGGGCTACAAGGAGGAGCCAGTTGCTATTATTGATAGACAGGACCGCCAGTTGAGGTCCAAGAGAGTTTCTGCCGTAAAGGTCCAGTGGAAGGGCCATCTAGTTGAGGAGGCGACATGGGAGTCCGAGGAGGACATACGGAGCAGATATCCACACATATTCAGCACTTCAGGTATGATTCTAGACCCGTTCGAGGACAAACATTTGTTTAAAAGGTGGAGAATGTAACGATCCGACCGGTTGTTTTGCATTATCGGACCCTGTTCCCCTAAATGAAACTTCCCAAAGCGGCTTTTTATGATTTATGACTTGCGGGGACTAGTGGTCCGGGATTCGGAGGTGTTTAGAGTGCTATAGGAACAATTGATTCCTTAAGGTTGGCCATTAAGGTCAATTTTGATTTCAGTCAACATTTTGGATTAACGGCCTCGGAATCGAGTTTCGTCGGTTCCGGTAGCTTTGTGTGATGATTTTTACCTGGGCGTATGTTCGGAATGGGTTTTTGATGACCCGGGAGTGTTTCGGTGCCCAATATTGAAATAAGAAATTCCTTAAGTTCCTATTGTAGTTTTGGATGTGTTTTTGTGTTATCGAGGTCCGACGGAATTCCGAGATCGGGAATAGTTCCGTTATGTCATTTATGACTAGCCTACAAAATTTGGTGTCATTCCGATAGTATAGGTCGGTTCGGTGCGTTATTAGCGAAGTCTAGAAAACTTGAAGTTCCTAAGTTTGGTTCTTGCGGTTTTGAGGTGTGATTTTGAGTTTTAGCGTTATTTTGGGTGTTTCGAAGGCTCGAGCGAGTCTGTATTATGATTTGGGACCTGTTGGTTTATTTGGACGGGGGCTCGGGTGGGCCTAGGTGCCTCCCAGACCCCACACGAGGCCAAAAACCAGCTGAAATAGCTGCTGGTGCACCTTTTCTGGTTTGACCGTAGGTGTGGTTGACCAGTCGCTGGTGAGGGACCGCTCTTGTGGTCCTAGCCTCGCAGGTGCGACCCCCCAGTGGTCTGGCCAATTCTCGCAGGTGCGGACAGAGTTGCGCAGGAGCAGAGACGCAGGTGAGGTCTCCACTCTGCAGGTGCGGGCTCAGGCTACCCATTCTATTTCCACAGGTGCGAGACCGCAGGTGCGGTCCTCGAGCCGCAGGTGCAAAAACACTGTTCAGATGGTGTGTTTTTATACATGAGTTTAATTCATTTTTTCTTATCTCCTTCTTCTTCATTGGGGTGATTTCCACAATTTTAGAGGGGCAAACGACTTGGTTATTGAAGGTAAGTAAATTCTACTATAATATTAGCCTCATGCATGAATTCCTAGTTAAGTTTAATCACATAATTAGTGAAAAATCAAGAATTGGGTTGTAGCCCAAGGCTTTCGATAATTTGAGAAGTTACCCGTAAATTTGCTATGGAATCAGGTCAAATCATAAATAATGATCCTTAGGCTTTGGGTGAGGGTTTCTTTCGAGAATTATTTGAAGCCCGGGGTCGGATTTTAGATTTTCTTCAAGAATGGTGAATTTGGCTAAATAATAGGAGAATTCCATGATTTGAATATAAATTATGTATTTGTATAACATTTGGCTAGTTTCGAGTCCTCGGGTGTAGAGTTCGGAGTTTCGGGCGCGTTCTCGTTCCGGGGAGTGAATTCGACGCAAGGTCCTTTCTAACCTTGTAAGGGGGAATTGTCCCCCCTAGGTGATTTAAATGATATATGTGATAATTTGTGGGGGCTACGTACGTACAAAGTGACGACAGTCCTTACATAGCGACTATTACTATTATGTCCGGGTAGTTAGGCCCACATCATGCCTCGTGTTTTACTTGATATGAACTATATGCTTAATGAATTAACGTTACATGTTGCTTATTTCCCCGAAGTTATGAAATTTGAGAAAACTTGTAAGAAATTGTTCACTGAAAAGTATTCTCTTAAAAAAAGGAATAATGTGTGTGCATGTGATTTCTTCACAATTTACATTGGAGTGTGATTTCCCCCACTCTTATGGGAATGGGCCGTACGCCATGGCGGATTGAGAGATGCACTTTTGGTACGGGCCGTTTGTTCCGCGGCAGTGCATAGAGAGGTTGAGAGATGCACTTATGGTACGGGCCGTTCAATCCTCGGCAGCGCATAGATGTGAATACTTTATGGGGTGGTGCACTTTTGGTACGGGCCGTTCGATCCTCGGTATTGCATATATGTGAGTACTTTGTGGAGAGGTGCACTTTTGGTACATGCCGTTCGATCTTCGGTAGTGCACATACATGACTATCCTATGACTCCGACCGGTTGTCCTTACCCTGCATGCGTATTATTTATTTGTTACTAAATTCATGGATACTTTATCTGACAGATATTAGGGGAAAAAGTGAAGTGGTAACTGTTTTATTTATTCCCAGTATTCTTCCTGGATTTCTGTACCTTACATATATACTTGTTGCTTCATTGTCTTTACATGCCTACTGTTTCCATTATATTATGTTAAATTATATTATTGGACCTTAGTGAGTGTCATGTCGACCTCTCATCACTACCTCTTCGAGGTTAGAAGAGATACTCACTATGTACATATATATATTTATGTACTCATGCTGCACTTTTGTACTTAATTGTACAGAATCTGAGGCTGGTGCATCTGCTTATCGGACCGGAGCTTGATGTATATCCTGGACCTGACTCCACGGTGAGCTGCCTCCCTTGGCGATTTTCAGCAGTACTATGGAGTTATCTTTTGTTTATTCTGTCTATTTCTCTTAGACAACAGTACAATTTGTATCATCTTTTGTATATTCTACTAGTTCACCTGTTGACTTGTGACACCAGTTCCTGGTACGCACATAGTAGACTCTTTATTTTGGGACTGTATACATTGGATCATGATCATTGGGGCTATATTTACTTAAGTTGGTTAATGTTTCTGCTTTTATTTAAATGATCTAAGTTTAAAACTTTGGGAATATGTGGGGTTGGTATGTCAAATAAGGATAATCTCACTAGTAAACAACTGTTGGCTTTCCTCACTATGGTGTTGGGCGCCATCATGACCTGTGTTGGATTTTGGGTCGTGACATCTCTCCTGTAACAAGGCCTTCCTCCAATACCATATATCAACAAGACCAAGAACAAAACAATAACAACATGTATGTATCATTTTAGAACCTTATCTCCATCATGTATATATTGTGATGGAGATTAGGTTGTAAAATGATGCATAAATATTGTTATTGTTTTGTTCTTGGTCTTGTTGATATATGGTATTGGAGGAGGTCTTTGTTACAGGGGAAATGCTGCCCAATTTTTTGTAAACGAGCTACTAGTTTAACGTGCACATTCAGCCTTTACTCAACACTGGTTTTGAATCTCCTTATTCTATGGTAGATTGAGTTATGTTGTTTGAAGAATTTCTTGGAAGGTATTAAGGACTCAATGGAGTTAAGATATGTTAAGGCACTTCCTTATTTCATTTGGAATGATCTAAAGTGAAACAAATGTAGACGATACGCTATTTCATAATGAATCTACTCCTAGCAAATAAGGTTGTCCATGTTGTTCTTTTCTTATAAAGTTATCCGAAGAAAGCATGTATGATCCTTGAATCCTAGTGAAGTTCATATATTATGATGTCCATAATGTTAATCGAAGGTGAAATGACCTTACCTCACACCGAAAGGTTTAGAACGTGATTCCATGAGTCCAGCATGCATTATATATGTATCTACTTTACTCTACCGAGCTGCATTATAGTCTGCCGAGTTTGGCACTTATTGTGAAACCACTAATCAGTTGGGTTTACCGAGCTCTTCGTGGCCGAGTACGATTCTACCGAGCCTTATGATGGCCGGGTATGTTTTTACCGAGTCCACTTCGAGGCCGGGTACGATATGATGATGATGATGCCCACAGAGCTGTATATTTTTAGAAGATTATGTATATATATGTATCACACATTTCATGTCACTAACTCTCAGAGGCACTCAGATGCTATAAGTTGTATCTCCTGTATCTCTCTTTACATTACTTTTCTTATTTATTATTTTCTTCCTTACATACTTAGTACTTTATTCGTACTGACGTCCCTTTTTCCTGGGGACGCTGTGTTTCATGCCTGTAGGTCCTGATAGATAGGTTAACAGTCCTCCTAGTAGGCTATCAGCTCAGTGGAAAATGTTGGTGCCCTCCAGTTTCTCCATAGTTGCCTATTTTGTCAATATGATTTGGACATGTATTGATTGGTATGGCTGGGCCCTGTCCCGGCCTTTATGATGGTTATGTACTCATAGAGGCTTGTGGACAAATGTCAGGTATATGTATTATTGTATGGCCTTGTCGGCCTATGTTTTTAGTTTACAAATTATCATGTCATCCTTATAGGCCCGTATGTCACATGTATAAGTTTCTATATCATTTTAGGTCGTCCTCTGTCTAGCATTCCCTTATGTTTTATTTCAGTTATGTTATGATGACCCTTTTTGAACATTTACCCATGATAGTATGATAAGAAAGATATGTTACGTTGGTACTTTGTTGAGTAATGTACTGGGTGCCCGTCGCAACCCTCCAGTTTGGGTCGTGACACTTCCATGGTTCGACTCGAAAGCCACTCCCCAATATCTCACCTTAATTATTTTTGCGACTAAGTGCCGTAGGAGGTAAAGGTTCAAAAATATGGAATTAAGAACAAAATAGGGGTACGACATGTAATGTGGGTGCCAAATAAATGGTCCATAGGATCAAAGGGGCTACAAACGGGAATATTTTATTTGCGAGTGACAAACACCTGTATGGTCAAGCAATAAATGCCTACATCATCTCCTAGACTATCACAACTTAATGATTTCGCTTCAATTAACACATGGAGCGAGTTATAGACTACACAAGATAGCACCGGATATCAATAATCCTTGCACACATATAGTACTTGACTCACTCAAGACGGTTCTGTTCGACTCTCAAATCAAGTAAGCATAGCAAGTTGAGAATTTTTAAGCAATAATGCACTAGGTGGCGTACAAGTCAACCAACTGAGAAAAAGGCATCAAAGAGTAGGTTACTTAATTTACTTGGGCATTATAATTAAAATAATATATTTAGGAAGACAGAGAGCATTCCAGAACTTAACGTGCCGACACCAAACATGTCAACAGGTACCTCAGAGAACCTTTGCTTTCTCCCTATCCTACACCTAAAAAAATAAAACAACAAAATAAAAGAAAACACCCGGTTCAAGCTACACCCTTGGAAAAGAACTGGTGTCCAAAGAAAAACTAAGGGATACTACCTAACTTTCCTAAAAAAACAAAAGAAAATTTGTTGTTATTTTTAGTCAGACTATAATCCCTTAAGAAAATTGTCCAACAGATCCATCGTCGGGATCCAAGCTTTTGTGATATGTTTTTTTGTATTTTACTGGCTAATAGACTATGTTAGTTCTAAACTAAGCTAACATTTTCTTTAAAAAAAACAAAACAATAACACTAATAAAAAAACATTATACAATTATAAGTCAAGAAGTATTCCCCCACCCCACACTTAAACAATGCATAGTCCCTGAAGCATAACAAATTCTAAACAGAGTAAAGTGGAAAGAAAGAACTTCCTGTTAGTCGGAGTCTTCCTCCTCAGGATGTCCACCTGCAGCGGCTCTAGGCTCATCATCATCTCCTCAGGGTACCAAAGCCATGGGCCATGTAAATTCATCATCATCCACATCCTCATCATCAGATTCCTTGTGAGTGTTTTCATCCTCAGACGGATGAAAGGGTCTACCCGATGCAATGCCCAACATCTCGTTGGACGAACTGGAGAGATCATTTAGCAATTGCATGTGCTCCTCATATGACACCCCTAGCCTGCTCATTATCACATTGAGGGAACAATAAATATACCTGTTGAAATTGTTGTCCGTCTCATTCCTTGTAGCCTGGCTAAGCTTTGATGTGAACTCTAGCAAAGGTGTGATGTCTAGCAATGCCTTGGGTGCCTCCACTACCTCATAATAGACGGGGTACTCCGGTACCCCATGAGATAGCATGTACGGCTTTAGGAGGTTTCCAAAGAAGAACCTTTTGATCCTCCCTCCAAAGCGGGTTTGGGCCATCTCTCCAAACATGAGCTCATCCACATTTATATGTCTCCCAGTCATAAAAAACTAGATAACACACACTCGTACTCGAGTGCATCCGCTGTTATGCTCAATGGGAATTAATCTAGCCTGCACAAAGTTTTTCCATACCTTAGCCGTCTTGTTAAAATCAAATCGGAGCATCTCAAGATAGGAATATCCCTTAGTCCGCGTCCACTTCGCATTAGAATCAAAGCCCCAAAGTGTGGGACGTATTGCTAGTAGCGTGGACTTTTGACGAAATTTTGTAGCTCCCAAGAAGCCACACAAGGATTGCCTATCCAATGGTATATCCTTTCCTCGGACCCATTACTGGAACATGTCTGCGTTCCAGTTGGCATATAACTCTTGCACCATGCTCAGATTTGCACGACCCGTTAATTTATGAGCTTATCCATCTTCATCTCTACTAAACCGGGTAAGTACATCCGAGAAGTTCCTTTCTAGGGCCTTAACATTAATCCCCATTTCAGAAACATATCCCCCATTTGGCGCAAACTTAACATGCCATTTGATGGCGTCATATCAAACTAGTTCCACTTGAGGCCATGGTGGCCTCGTTTACCCACTAGCAACTTGTTTTCCCTTAGCTTGCCGGGAAGAACCCTCACCTTGATTGAGTATTTTGGGAGGGGGAGTAGTGGCGGAGGACTTTCCCACCCTTTTTCTTTGGTGGCATTGTCACGAGCCATAGCAACCTACACAGGATAAATACAAATATGAGAATCAATCGAAACATTTTGCCCAAGGGCATCGTGAGAGGAAAAGATGACCCCACACTTAAAACCAAAGGCTATGTATAATCGACTCAAAATAGTGGTTCAACATGCACCAATGTGTCATCACAAAGCTATAGGTACTCAAGACTTCCCCAAGCCATCCAATTCAAGTAGTTTAACATGGTCGTAACTTACCCTTGGTGCAAGCAAGCAAAGCTAAAGTTCAAATTACTACACTAATATAGTACACTAACTGCTACTTACAAGAGTTTGCAACAATATACAATACCCCCAAAAACCCACACTTTGCCAAAAATCATATACAACTACACTCAGCAACTTAGAATTCACCAGTGTTTAATTCACTCTTTTAGGCATTTTAACAAACACCTTGTGGGCATCAATTTTGGTTCTCTTATTTCAACAATTGTGGATCAAGGTGGCCCTTCCAAATTTATATGAAGTAGAGGGAATTATAGTTTACTACTTCAAATATAATTTTATAACCGATTTTTCACCCAATTTCATGCATACTAGGACCAACCACCATAACAACAAAACACGTTAAGAGACCTAGGGGATTGGGGTTTTTTGGAGAAGGTGGACTAAAATTACACTAAGATATTTTAAAATACAAGAAAATAGATAATAATAAGAACATACCTTTGAGTCTTGAGATGAAAATGAGCAACAAAATTGGAGAGCTTTGACAACTTGAGAGAAAAAAAAAAGAAGAGAGAGGAGAGCGGTAGAGGTGTTTGGAGCGTTCTGTGTGATAGAGAGAGAGAGAAAGAGAGAGAGAGAGAGAGAGAGGTTTTGGGTTTTAGTAATTTTAATTTAGGTGGGGGATGTGTTTGGTAATTGGGTATGGGTTAGTGTTTGAGAAGATATGGGTAGTTGGGTCGGGTTGATGGTTGTTGGGTCTATTGAAATTTAAAACAAACTAACCAAAAATAAAAATGAAAAAATTTACACATTACAAGACTCCAAGCCTAGCGCCCCACGCAAGGGCTGGCGTTGGGGATTTTGAAGCTTCTGGAAAGTGTGCCACAACTAGCGTGGGGCGCTCGTTCGCTATTTTTTTTTTTAATATAAATTCCGTCCTACCCAAGCACTCAATACATATATTATACACACCCCACACCATTTCCACCTATGATTTTTATAACTACAAAGAAAACCAAAAAACCTAGTCTACTCTGACTAAAAGAAAACAAAACGCTAAGCTAAGAAAGCAATAAAAATTGGGTTGCCTCCTGACAAGCGCCTAATTTAATGTCGCGACACGACTCAACATGTTTTCAAGCATCGGCCAAGTTCACCGAGGTCTTGTGACAAGCAATATCACCACGCCAATAATGTTTTACTTTCTGTCCATTTACCAAGAAGGTACCACTAGAGCTCTCATCACGCAATTCCACCGCTCCATGAGGCCTCACACTTACCACAATGAAAGGACCTGCCCATCGAGACTTAAGCTTTCCAAGGAAAAGCTTCAACCTCTAATTAGACAGGAGAAATTCTTGACCTGGCTCAAACTCATGATGATGGATGTGCTTGTCATGCCACCTCTTAGTCTTTTCTTTATATAATTTGGCATTCTCGTACACGTGCAATCGAAA
Source organism: Nicotiana knightiana (assembly GCA_005239525.1). NCBI lineage: Eukaryota > Viridiplantae > Streptophyta > Magnoliopsida > Solanales > Solanaceae > Nicotiana > Nicotiana knightiana. The sequence continues at coordinate 109,226 of ML385286.1, read as the reverse complement.
CTCATGAAGCTCATTGAGCTGTAGCAACCTCTTCTCGCTAGCTAAGTCTGTATCCATATTGAGCTTTTTAATAACCAATTAGGATTTGTGTTCAAGCGTGATGGTCAAGTGGCATGCCTACCCATAAGCTAAGTTGTAAGTCCAAGTAAAAGTTCTCCAAAAAATCGGGATTCCGTGATGCCGGGGGTAGGAATAGATGTTAATATTTTGAATCGGGGATCCAACATTTTTGATTGAACAATGCGCTGGGGAGTTGAAGGAAAATATTTTTCAGAGTTGCGCATTTCTGCGACTTATTATGCGGCTGCATAATCACTCTACGGGCCGTACAATGGCCGCAGAGTGAAGCAGTTATTTGGGCCATTTTTATCACAATATCGCGGCCAGTTATGTGACTTCATAAATATTTTGTGGGCCGCACTTTGATTGAATAACCAGCCTTGAGATTTTATGGAGGGAGCTTCTGCGGCACATTATGCGACCACAGAAAGGGTCTATGGGCCGCATAACGGCCGCTGACTAAAACATGCCACCCTAGTTCCGGAGACCATTTTTCGCGGCCAATTTGTGGACCGCTGTATCATTATGCTTTCGCATATACAATCGCGGATCCTATCCCGGGGCTTCATTTTTGGATTTTTATAACCTGGCATGTCACACCTCATATTTCCGTACGTACAAGTACGTCGTAAGACAATTGATGTAAGCTCAAAAATGAAATCATATTTGAAAAGTTTACAAAGTTAGTTGATCATGCTAACATGGAGGTTATAAATATTTAAGATCATGAATACAAAGTACCAAGAGGTTTTAAAAGCTTAGAAGCTAAATGAATTAAAGAAAATAAGTTTCGTCGAAAGTCGACAAGTTGGAATGTTATAACATGTATTTTTGGGGTGAGACTAGGGTGCTCAACATTATAAATCGATTATGTTATGAGTTATTTAGTAGTATAATATTCATGTGTTATGTTTTGAAGTCAAGCGAGCTGTGGAACAAAAGTTGGAAAAGGTCATCGCTAGTTACATTCATAAATGTGTTGAAAATTAGGTCAAATATATCTGTGCATTTCTCCCAATGTACTTAGAATTACGGAATGATCTATCTGCCAAATTGAACATACGAGTCTAATTTCCAAAGGATTAAACCGTTCCTTGATACAACATTGGAGTAGAGAGATATTCATATTTTTGCGAGACTGCGCAGGCTAGTAGGTGACAAGTAGGTGCCTTTCCTACTTTCCAAAAGGAGAGGCCTAAATTAAGTCGGCCAAGAGGGAATTTTAAGGGATAATTGACTCATTTATTTCACTCATATTTCATTAAAATACGAGTGAAACTCTGTAAATCCTCCCCATAAATCCCACACAAACCCTAGGTTATTTCGGGTGTTACGATATGATTCTAGTGCCGAAAACCTCGGACAACTTGCTAGTTTCTCTTTCTCCTTATTGTAGCTACGTTGGGGGTCTGGTTTTTTATGAAGAAGGACTAGATTTCGTGTGTTATACTCAGTCCAGGGTAAATTTATGCTTCTTATTCCATTATCTATGCTTATACGAGTTGTAACTCAATCGTAAAGACTAGACCTAGTGAGTTTCGAAAGAGCTGTATGTTGATTGTTGTTGCGTCACTGTTGGCTGGTTGTAAACTTATTTTTAAGTTGAATTCAAGGATGGGTTGTTGTATGAGAGGATTAATTATGTATTGTTGGTTTTGTTTCTCAATTTTAAAGAAAAGACAAGTCGAAACGTATTGTAGTAAACTGAAAAATCAATTTTGAGTTGCTGAACTTGTGGGACTATTTTGTGCGTTGTTTCATGTTGCTTTTGGGCTGTCTATTTTGATGATTTTTTATGGAGTTTGAAGGATAAAAGTTTTGGATAAACACCACATAATGATGGAATGGTGGTCTGGTAATTCGTGGTTACATTTTTAGGTCTTTTGACACTACTTTTGTTGTCATTTTATGTATGAAGTGATTAGGGTGTGTTGGCTGTTTTGTGATATATTGTGATGGAGATATGGTTGGAAAATGATGCATACATGTTTTTCATGTTTTTTTCTTGGTCTTGTTGATAAATGGTTTTGGAGGAAGGCCTTGTTACAGGGGAGATGCTGCCCAAATTTTCGAAAACAAGCTACTAGTTTAAGTTGCAAACTTAGCCTTTATGCAGCACTGATTTTGAATCTACTTATGCTACGGTAGATTGAGTTGAGTTGTTTGAAGAATTTCTTGGAAGGTATTAAGGATTCAACAAAGTTAAGGTATGTTAAGGCTAAACCTTTCTTTCATTTTGGCATGATCCAATAACTACATGTGTTTGATAACGAGTCATAAAGAGAAGTTCATATTCCTGAATTTATGTACATTTTCCTATTCTCATAAGTTATAGAAGTCTCCCTTATCAGGAATTCATATTCAGTTAGTTTTGTCTTATGTCAACCAAGAGAGAAGAGAGTCTATATATATATATATATATATATATAGACTTTGACATGTAGTTATTTTGTAGAAATATTATAGATAAATTGTAGATCACTAATATACAACCAAAATTCGATAGTTATGTAACAGAGCAAACCTGCAACTATGTTCGAATTGGTGATACTCAATTCCAAATTGAAATCACGTACTGTTATACATAGCGGATACGTTTTCTAAGCTTTTGTTTTCCTTTTTCGTCTCCATGTATACAAGAACACCCATATCGTTCCTAATTTTCATTGGAGGACAATTTTTGTTGACAATGTATTTTATTTCAATTATATTTTCGGATGTATCGATCATTAGATACTCTGCTATTGTAGAATTCAATAGGCTATAACTTGCATCCTCGCTGACTACAATTCCATCGACCTGAAAGTCTCTATATCTCCCATAGCTATCCCAATTTCCATTTAATTGAAGCATAATTGGGATTTTCGACATAATTGCGCTTGTTACAGAAGAATTGTAGCTAATTTAGTCGCTTTTGATTTGTGAAATCAGAAAAACGAGTGAAAC
>ML385286.1:0-105662 GCA_005239525.1 Nicotiana knightiana | reverse complement strand
TATATATATATATATATATATATATATATATATATATATATATATATATATATATATATATACTATTATAGTATTTTTACAACCATCGAGCTATAATCGATAGACAGTCCCCTATTTGGCAAACTCTAATCAGATGGTGAGTTATATACCGAGCCTACTATGGGCGAGCACCTATGAGCGAGCCTACTATGGGAGAGTAGTTACACATACCTATCCTTATAAGGCCGAACAACTATTTTACTTACTATATTGAGAGAGTTGAGTCAGTATCAGTAGGTAAGCATATTTTCAGATTATCTTTGACTCCCAGTTACTTTCAGTTATTATATTATCAATTCAGCTTTAGCTTTCAGTTATTATGTTGCCTTAAGTACTTGGTACATATTTCGTACTGATGTCCCTTTTGCCGAGGATGCTGCATTTCATGCATGTAGGTCCTCATTGACAGTTCTACTGACCCTTCCAGCAGACAGAGTCAAACATCAGCTTGGTTGGTAAGCTCCACTTTTTCAGAGTTACTATGTCTAGACCTTGGAGTCCATTTTATATATACATATTTTATGGGTAGGTCGAGGCCCTATCCTGACCATGGTACAGTTCAGTTATCTCTAGAGGCTTGTAGATGAGTCCTATATATTTTGTATAGCAGTAGATGTTCATGGCGTATTCGTCGGCCTGAAAATTTATATATATCAACTTTTGGGTATGTTTACCCCTCATATGATATATATCAACTTTCGGCCTAAGTTGAGGGTTACCTCTATAGAGTTCACAATTACAGAGACGTACGCTTCGGTCGAGTATGGCACTGAGTGCCGGCCACACCTCTTCAGGTTTGGGGCTTGACAAACTTGGTATCCGAGTAATTCTGTCCTAGGGAGTCTACGAGACATGTCTAGTAGAGCCTTGTTTATAGATGTGTTTTGCCCCACATTATAGAAACAGGAAGCTACAAGGCATTCAAGAGTTTGTCACCTTTCTTTCAAATCCAAATCATGCTATAGAGCTGAGTCATAAGAGTTCAAGCCAAGACTTATGTTTGCTATTGATATAGAGATGTTTGCAATTAAAAAAATTACAGCTAGCTAGAGGGCTACTACAATAACAGGTAAGGGCACTAGCAGAGAGAATTCTTGACAATGTGCCAAGTTTGAGGCCCTATCAGATCGTGCATACCAGATGTGCGAATTTCCTAGTTAAGACCTTAAGAAGAGAATATCTAATATACCCAGTGAATAGCATGCCATGAGAGTACTAGAACGTAAAAGTATAAGTTTCAACAGATAACAAAAGCAAGGTGAAGAAGGGTACGAGGTACCCAATTAATGAATATTATCAAAATTTTCAATTCAGGCAGAGAAATATAAGGCTTCTAAGTTACCTTCAACAAAAATAGAAGCACGTACATTGGCCAAACCCATCTCACTTATACCCTATGGAAGCTAACATATATAGTTTAAGAGAAGGATGGATATCAGGAACCAACTTGGGTTAGAGTAACCCAAAATTAGGGGTGGCAATTTGAGGCCAAACCCGCCCAGAGATTAATGGGTTGGGCTATAAACATTTTTGTCCATAGGTCTATTCAGGCTGAGCACAAGTTAACCCATTATTTTTATAGCCCATTCTCACCCATTAAGCAGCCCAAATACCACCCATGAAACTGACCTAAAACAAAGGGATCTCAACCCAACTTATCTAGAAATTTACTTAGTTCCCTAAATTTCATTTTCTTTTTGTATATTCAATTTTCTGTTTTTTTATTTTTCTGCACCACCCACCCACCCCTACCCCTTCCCCTACCACCACCAAAAAAAACCCACCCCCTTTCAAAAAAAAATTTTATTACTTTTTTTGTTTATATTTTTATTTTCTATTTTTTAGTTTTTTTGTATCACCCACCGAACCTTAACCCCCCAACCCCCTCAGTTCTTTTTTTTTTTTGTATTTATAATTTTCTATTTTTTTTTTGCACCACCGCCCTACCTCTTAAGCTTCCCTCCCCCTCGCGCAAATCCCCTCAAATTTTGTTTTAGCTTTTTCTTGTATTTTCTATTTTTTTTGTTTTCTGTACCACCCACCCATCCCAACCCCCTTCCCCTCGCAAAATATTTTTCAACTTACACATTTTAAGGTAAAAGGCATTTCTTTGCAAGATGAACATGGTTCTAAAACATGGGTCAAGTTGGGCGGGTTGGGCTATGACCCATTGTTTAGCCCAACAAATTCCCCAAATGGTGGTGCGGGTGTGATTGATTCCCCGGCCACAAACCAGCCCGAATCCTCCACTCCAGACCAGACTATTCATGTTCATACTCTAGTAGAGGGTGCTGAAATCCCCCCTGCTGATGTTCGTGATCCTTCCTCAGTCCCAGCTTCCGGTCCAGGTATTTTTGATGGGGACCTCAAGGGAGCTATTCAGGTGTTGATCTGCTAGTGGCCTCCCAGGCCCCAAGATCAAGTATTGCCCCTATGTCCTCTGGTGAGCAAGGGGATTCTTCAAGTTCCAGAGTCAACCAGTTTCTGTGGTTAGCCCCACCAGAGTTCAAAAGCACCGACCTAGAGGCAGATCCTCAGGATTTTATAGATGAAATGTACAAGACTCTCCGGGTTATGAAGTCTACAGATACATAGAGGGTTGAGTTGGCTTCCTATCGATAAAAGGGAGGAGCATATTTGTTGTTTGAGATGTGGGAGAGCTCCCGTAGGGAGGGGAGCCCTCCGGCGAAGTGGGATGAGTTTGTTGATGCCTTCATGGATCATTTCTTGCCTGCCGAGATTATGGCAGCCCGTGCTGCGGAATTTGAGGTCCTTAAGCAGGGCAACATGAGTGTGTGGGAGTACCACATGGAGTTCGTGCGTCTGTCCAAATATGTCATCCATATGATGCCGACTATGGAGGCCAGAGTTCGACGATTTGTTTAGGGCCTTGGTCCCTTGGTTGTTAATGAAGCTGCTACAGCCGCCTTGCATTCGGATATGAATTATGGGAAGATCGTGTGATTCGCCCAGGTCATAGAGCCTCGGAAGTTGAAGATAAGGATAGGTAGAGAGAGTGGTAGTAAGGGCCGGTCAGCGGGCAACCCTGGGAGTTCAGTTGTAGGTGGGAGATCAACCCTTGGCAGAGGGTCATCAAGGCCATCCCAGTCCTATGCTCCGTCCTCATCCAGCACACTGTCATCAGGGCATAGTTATCAGCAAGGGGGTCGCTTTGGACCAGGTTCAGATAGCAGAAGGTTCCATTAGTCGGGTCATTCAAGTGGGAGGTTCCCGCAGCAGCAGAGGGCCCCATGACCTAAGTGTGGGAGGTCTCATTCTAAGCCCTGTTACTTGGATATACCGGTGTGCTATAGATGCGGAGAGAGAGGCCATATCAAGCGAGATTGCTGCGCACCCAGTCAGGGCGCGGGTACGGGTACTGCTCAGCCATCCAGCTCTTCAGCCCCTACATCTTCAGCAGGCCCTCCAGCTCTAGAAGGGCGCGGTACAGCTGGGGGTGGAGCACGGGGTCGAGGGGAACCCAATTGGTTTTATGCTTTGAGTTGTCTCCAGAGTGCGGAGGCTTCCCCAGATGTTGTCATAGGTATTCTGACTGTTCAGTCACGTGATGTTTATGCTCTTATTGTTCCCGGGTCTTCTTGTCATATGCTACTCCATTTATTGCTTCAAGTTTTTGGATAGAACCCGAACAGCTTCACGAGTCGTTCTCTGTGTCGACTCCGGTTGGTAATTCTATTACGGCTGTGCGAGTCTATAGGAATTGCGTTGTCGTGGTTCTAGGTCGGGATACCATGACCGACCTTATTGATTTGGAAATGGTAGATTTTGATGTAATTATGGGGATGGATTGGCTCTATTCGTGCTTTGCTAAACTCGACTACCGAACCTTAATTATGAGGCTCGAGTTTCCTAATGAATCAGTTGTCGTGTGGGAGGGGAATAATGTTGTGGCAAGTGGTAGATTTATTTCGTACCTTAAAGCCTCAAAGATGATCAGAAAAGGGTGCATCTACCATTTGGTCCGGGTTGCGGACACCACTTCAGAGGTGCCTGCTCCCGAATCTGTGCCTATTGTGAATGAATTTCTTGATGTATATTTGGACGAGCTTCCTGGGATTCCACCAGATAGAGAGATCAATTTCGGGATTGATGTATTTCTAGATACGCAACCAATATCTATTCCACCTTACCGAATGGCGCCAGCAGAATTAAGAGAGTTAAAAGAAATATTGAAAGATCTATTCGAAAAATGTTTCATTCGGCCTAGTGTGTCGCCTTGGGGCACACAGGTTATTTTTGTCCGAAAGAAAGACGTATCTCTTCAGATGTGTAGTAATTATTGGCAGCTCAACAAGGTCACCATCAAAAACAAATACCCATTGCCTCGGATAAATGATTTGTTCGACCAGTTGCAAGGTGCTAGGTTCATCTCAAAGATTGATTTGCGGTCCGGGTATCACCAGTTAAAGATTAGGGACCAGGATATTCCTATGACTGCCTTCAGGACTCGATATGGGCACTTTGAATTTCTTGTAATGTCTTTTCGGCTAACCAACGCCCCATCAGCTTTTATGGATTTTATGAATCAGGTTTTCGAATCGTTTCTTGACTCCTTTGTGATTGTTTTCATTGAAGATATCCTTGCTTATTCGCGAAGTCAGGAAGATCTTGCTACTCACCTCAGGGCAGTTCTACAAACTCTTCATCAGCACCAGTTGTATGCAAAGTTTTCAAAATGTGAGTTTTGGCTAGAACCAGTCACCTTTTTGGGCCATGTTGTTTCCAGGGAAGGGATTCAGGTTGATCTCCAAAAGATTGCAGCGGTAAAGGATTGGCCTAGGACAACGACCCCGACACAGATTCGTAGTTTCTTGTGTTTGGCTGGATAATATCGGAGGTTCGTGGATAGGTGCTCTACCCTCGCCTCCCTATTGACTAAGCTGACACAGAAAGCGGTTAAGTTCCAGTGGTCCGATGATTGTGAAAAGAGTTTTCAGGAATTGAAATTGAGATTGACTACGGCGTCGGTGTTGACCTTGCCAGAGGGTACAAAGGGATTTTTGGTTTATTGTTATGCTTCAAGGGTTGGTTTGGGCTGTGTGTTGATGCAGTGAGGGAAGGTTATATTTTATGCTTCTAGGCAACTCAAGAATCAGTAGAAGAATTACCGGACGCATGATTTGGAACTCGCGGCGGTTGTGTTTGCATGAAATATCTGGCGGCATTATCTTTATGGGGTCCATATGGACGTGTTCACAGACCACAAGAGTCTTCAATATTTATTAAAACAAAAGGAGTTCAACTTTAGGCAGCGAAGGTGGTTAGAATTGCTCAAAGATTATGATATGAATATTTTGTACCATCCAGGAAAGACGAATGTTGTAGCCGACGCTCTTAGTCGGAAATCCAAGGGTAGCTTGGCTCATTTGGAAGCAGGTTATGGCCTTTGGCTCGGGAAGTTTATCAGTTGGCTAGTCTGGGGGTCTGTCTTTCGACCTCAGACGAAGGGGATGTCATGGTGCGTAATGGAGAAGAATCTTCACTTGTAACGGAAATTAAGGAAGAGCAATTCAGAGATCCAACATTGATACAGTCGAGAGAGGCAATTCTGAATCATAAGACTACATCATTTTCACTCGGCAATGATGATGGTGTTTTGCGGTGCCAATGGAGACTGTGTGTTACGGAGAAGATGATCTTCGGCAAAGGGTAATGGCAGAGGCTCACAATTCCAGGTATTCAATACACCCAGGTTCTAAGAAGATGTATCATGATCTCAAAGATATTTATTGGTGGAATGGTATGAAAAGGGGTGTGGCAGACTTTGTGGCTAGATGTCTGAATTGTTAGCAAGTAAAGGACGAGCATCAGAGACACGGTGGGTTGGAACAGCTCATAGAAATACCAATGTGGAAATGGGAAATGATCAGTATGGACTTTGTGGTGGGGTTACCTCGCACTCTACGTAGGTTTGACTCAATTTGGGTAACAGTGGATCGGCTCATGAAGTCAACGCATTTCTTGCCAGTCAATTCCACCGATACTGCATAATAATACGCTCAGTTATGTATCAAAGAAATAGTCAGGTTCCATGGCACTCTAGTGTCTATTATCACAGATCGAGGGGCCCAGTTCACAGCTAAATTTTGGAAGAAATTTCAGCAAGGTTTGGGTACGCATGTGAATCTCAGCACAACATTCCACCCACAAACCGATGGGTAGGCAGAGCGGACCATTCAGACGCTTGAAGATATGTTACGGGATTGTGCATTAGTTTTCAAAGGTAGCTGGGATGATCTCTTGCTGCTTATATAATTTTCTTATAATAACAGTTTCGATGATAGTATTCAGATGGCCCCATTTGAGGCATTCTACGAAAGGAGGTGTAGGTCTCCGATTGGATGGTTTGAGGTTGGCGAGGCGGAACTTCTAGGATCGGATCTTGTGCACCAAGCTGTGGAAAAAGTTAAAGTCATTCAGGAAAGGATGAAGACTGCTCAGAGTCGTCAGAATCCTATGCGGACGTCCATCGAAGAGATATGGATTTTCAAGTAGATGATTGGGTATTCTTGAAGGTGTCTCCCATGAAAGGAGTAATGCGGTTTGGGAAGAAAGGGAAGTTGAGCCCTAGGTATGTCGGGTCTTATCGGATCGCTGAAAGGATAGGACAAGTGGCTTATAGGTTGGAATTGCCCCCTGAGATGTTAGTAGTTCATCCGGTGTTTCATGTGTTAATGTTGAAGAAGGTGATTGGGGATCCATCCGCCATTGTGCCGGTTGAGACAGTTAAACTTAATGAAGGATTGTCATATGAAGAGGTTCCAGTTTCTATTCTTGATAGGCAAGTCTGTAGATTGAGGAACAAAGAGATTGCTTCCGTTAAAGTGTTATGGCGAAGCCAACAAGTCGAAGAAGCCACGTGGGAAGCAGAAAATGAAATGAAAGAGAAATATCCCCATTTTTTTGAATAATTACGGTAATGTTTTGAAAATTGTCATTCCTAAGCAATTATATATTGTGTCAAATTTTGTGCAAAAGCACCCCATTCCCCCTCCNCCCTACTATTATAACTTCTCAAGTTGTGCCATATTTGTGTATGTTGTAATTATTTGGGTAATGTGCAACTCTTTCAAGTAAGGTAAGTTATGTGCAATTCATGTGATAGTTAAATGATATGCAAGTTTGTGGATTTAACCGAACTATGTGAGCCTTGTGGAAGTAATTGAATTATATATAGCTTGTTGAAATGACCAGATTGTGTGCAAGTTGATACAGTAACTAAAATGTGTGGAATTGGTTAAAATGTGTTTCGGGGGCTCTCTGACAGGTAGATAAGCATAATTACAAAGGAAACTCTGGCAAAATTTTCATTAAATATCGGAGTTAGTAAAATTTGGGGGTTGGCTTATTTTGTGTTTTTCCTACTCTAGTGATTCTCCGATCCTTATTCGAGGACGAATGATTTTAAGTGGGGGAGAGTGTAATGACCCGTAAAATTTCATGACTGTAAATAATGCCCAAATAGGTCCCCGTGTTGTTATAACTGTAGAAATTCTTAAAACGGACCCTTTTTGAGTAAAAAGTACCCCGAGACTTAAAAGATATAATTTTCCAGATTTGCGTAGGCATACAGTCCACTATGCGATCGCAGATTAGGTATGCGGACCGCATAGTGGTTGAATACTTGGACAGTTTGCTGTCCATTTTGAGGAGAGCGATGCGGCCTAGAATGCGATTGCATTTCACGAATACGGGTCGCATAGTTGTCTCATTCTTGCACCTTGATTTTTGCGTAGGGAGTTATGTGACACACTATGCGATTGAATAACAGGTATACGGACCGCATAGTGGTCGCATACCTGGGCAGTGTAGTTTTCTTTTTGGCCCTTTTGAGGGCCAATTGTGCGACTGGAATGCGGACCGCATAGCAGGAATGCGATCGCATTCCTGACCGCATTTCTGTTTCGGGACTGTTAAAATTCTAATTTTATACCCGACCCTAGTTCATTAAAACACTTACCCCTTTCATTTTAAGCCTATTTTCTGATAAATTAGAGAGAGCAGAGAGTGGGTTCTAGAGAGAGAAAGTTCCAACTTCATCAAATTTGTTCTTCCATCACTACTCAGGCATGTAATTGATCAAGTAGGACACCATTTTCTTCACTATAAGAGGTAAGCTTCCACCCTATGAACCTTAATTTCCAGATTTTTGTTAAAAATGAAACATGGTTAGGTGAGTTCATAAAGATAAGGGTAGGAGTCTCGCATGCATGTAATCAACTAGTCATAATCTAGTAAAAGGAAATGGGTTAGAGTAATCCTTCACTAAAAATAGGCCATTTAGTCTAAAGGAACACCTAATGTTTAATACAATGCTCAAGTGAGTTCAAGACACAATCATTATTCCTAATTATATGTTTAATTATGCCACATTGTGAACTAGATTGAAGGTGCTAGAAGGTTCGGTGAATTGTGGTAGAAAATTAAAGGGAAATTCTTATTCAAGGTATGTATGGCTAAATTTAATCTTTGTAGGGTCACCTTGTTGTTGTCCGAGCACACAGTATGAAATTCTTGCTTCAGCATATGTGAATTGATCATCCTGCTGTGTCAAGGTGTAAGATTTCATTCTCTGATTTTCTTAGTCGATTACCATGCTAATTGCAATTGTGAAGGGTGATTCTTTGTGCTTATCCTACCATGTGTAAGGTTCGTTAAATGTTCAAATATGTCAATATGGCAGCATGTGCTACTAAATGAAAGAATGTTAACGTAATATAATGTGGGAAGGTATCTAATTGCTAAGGGCCGAGTGTGGCAAATGATGAAAAGAAACTGTGGATTGATTTAATTGAGTTAAATAATGATGGAAACACCATATGTGAATTACTGTTTGGTAAGGATTATTGTGCCTTTACTTCATATAGTTGTTGATTGATGGGAACTTATGTTCTTGATGATGAAGATCCCTGTAGTATAATTGTCGGTTATTGTTGCTATGAAATGTGAATGTACGGTGGGATCGAGTTGCGCGCCGCAACACGAAGTAATAAGGGTGGAGAGGTAATAAGGGTGAAGTGCGATTGTACGGTGGGATCGCGTTGCGTGCCGCAACATGGAGTAATAAGGGTTGAGAAGTAATAAGGGTGAAATGTGAATGTACAATGGGATCGGGTTGCGTGCTGCAACAAATGAATAATTGTAGTGAGTAACGGTGGAAATCTTCATTTGTAACTATTTGTATATCTATGTGGTACCTGTGTGGTTACCCTGACTGTCTTACAATTGTGTATTGTTTGATTCTACTTGGAATAAAATTTGTTCATACATACTAGTACTATTCAACGGTACTAATGTCCCTTTTGCCGGGGGCACTATATCTTTTATATGGATGTAGGTGGTTTCACAGCATGTAGCTCAGACCGCCGATAGTGGTGTTTCCCCTTCATACCTTCAGCAGATCCGGTGAGCCCCACATCCTCTCGGGCCCTTGTGTAGTCTATATCATCTCTTTTGCTTATGTTGTAAAAGGTATAGCCGGGGCCTTATTGCCGGCAAGTATGTATACTCTTCTCCGTACCTTTAGAGGCTCCGCAGACACTGCGTGGGTTGTATATATTTGGGTAGTAGTTGTAACTATTCGTAACCATTGTTCCGTGTTGGAAATGTTGTGCTTAATTGTATATTTTGGGATTATCAAATGATGATGTTTTAAAAGAGGAAAGTGGAATTATGTTGTAAATTCACATTTTGAATCCATTTTCTATTACACTCATAAATTTGTATGTTATAAACACGGGGTGATGCGTTGGGTAGGAAACGCAATCCAGATCCGCTTGACCGGGATCATCTGGTTAGGTGCAGGCCTCGTCCCTCGATTTTCGGGTGCGATAGTATGCACATTGATATATATGTGCTTTGGTGAGGGGAAATTATGTCAAGCACCCGTACAATGCTCAGTGTAGTTGAGTGTGTGATTTTTAGGGGCCTTGTTCCAGGCACTAGGGTATGCTGAGTGTGGTTACTTTTGATGGTTTCACTATGATGACACTAACCTACCATGAATATTTGACATGTAGTATAGAGATGTATTTTCCTCATGATAGCTGGTAAATAATGTGTTTTATAGGTGTTGGGCTTAAATTGTTATGCTTGGAAAACGTGTTTCAATTCAAGCAATGTTACCGAGATGAACATGATATCATTGAGTTGTTCGCTTATATTATTACATTATATCATGAGATGTTACTTCTTAATGATATTTGTTACTGACTATTTCTTATGAGCTCATCACAAGTTTCAGCGTAAGGATAGGTTTGATACTTATTGACTATATGGATTCAGTTGAATTCATACTTCACTATGCACTTCATGGGAAGATCCAGGTACTTCTAGGCGTGGGGATTGCTAGGGTTCGCACCTGTACGAGTTGAAGAGACTACAAGGAACTTTCTATGTCATTCACAGACATTGGAGTTTTCTTTCATTTACTTCTGATATTATTGTTCTATCTTTCTGGCAGTTGTATTGTAGATATGGCCTTGTATTTTGACATTCACCAGTGCTCATGTAGTGGTTCACACTAGATCTATTGGTTGGTTATAGTCGTGTTATCATTGTTTTTTCTAATTATTTCATGATATTTTACGTTGATAACATTATCAATTTCCGTTAGCTTTCCTAGTCAGTAGAGTTAGACGCCATCACTACTCTGGTGGGAGTTGGGTCGTGAAAAGTTGGTACCACATCACTAGGTTCCCTAGGTCTCACGAGTCATGGCGAAGTTTAGTAGAGTCCTACAAATTGGTAAAAAGATGTTTGTACTTATCTTTGATAGACTACCGAACTATTAGGAAACTTCATGTTCTTGCATTATTGTAATGCATATTTGTTCATTCTAAAGTCTGAACCTCTATCGTCCTATTCTCTCTCTGATGGCGAAGATACGTTCGGCTGATTAGGAACCAATTCCACCAATAAGGGTGAATAAGGCCGAGGTAGATGCCGAGTTGAGGCTCATACTGCAGCTAGAGTAGCACATGTGGAGCCACCAGTTGCACAAGTGGAGGAGCAAGTACCAAATAATGTTGAGCCGGTGGGAGAGGCTCAGACACCGGCGGTGCCTATTTCCATGTCAAATCTTCAAAAGACTTTGGCTTAAATCTTTAGTGTTCACACGAACTTGGATTAGGAGGGTATGATACCAGTTGCACCAGCTACCTCACAGACTAGGCGATGAGCCCAGACTCTTGATGCCCGTACACCGGAGAAGCTAGCTAAGGGTTACAAGACACCAGGGGTGTTACTAGTTCAAGTAGTTTTTTCTACCTGGGTCGAGGTTAGTCCACCTATGTCCAATGAGGAGATAAAGATGTTGGAGCGGTTTAAGAGACTTGACACTTCTGAGTTTAGAGCAGACTCAGAGGATGCTTAGGGTTTTCGAGGTCGGTGTCATTGGATTCTTTGCACAACGAGTATTGCAAACACGAATGGAGTTGCCTTTACTACTTTTCAGCTGCCAGGAGCAGCCTACAGATGGTGTCAGACCTATGAATCAGGCAGTCTAGTTGACGCCGCACTAGTAACATGGCATAATTTCTCAGTTCTCTTCTTAGAGATTTTTTTTTCCATGGACTCACAAAGAGGAACTACGTAGGAAGTATGGGCATCTACGCGAGGGAGATATGACTGTGACCCAATACGAGATGAGATTCGCAGATTTGGCACATCATGTAATATGGTTTGGTTCCAGCGATATAGAGTGGTTCGGGAGGTGCATTGATGGCCTCAACTATTGTCTACGTTGCAGTTTGACCAGATGGTTCAGAATATAAGGGGATTAGAGCATGTTCACAGGCTTGAGCGAGAGGAACGGGAGGCCATGATGCCGCGTGGTTTATGTGGTCTCAGGAGTGCCTCATTTGGAGGCAAATCACATCATAGCAGAGGTCATTCTTTTAGGCTCGTTCTAGAAGCTTGTTAGATTCCTCGTAGTTCATCAGCTAGCCACAGTTCATACCGTACTCGGGTTGTTAATTTGTCATTAATTTCAACCCCATCTCAGAGCTCATATCTTACTCCATATATTTAGGGTTCGTCAGCACCTGTTTGTTCTGATGTTTATTCTAGTTCACAAGGTCCAGCTAAGGCCACATGGTCATACCAATTCCAATGTTGCTACGAGTGTGGGGAGTTGGGAATGTGAAGAGGTATTCTCCCATCTTATGAGAGGTTCCATGTAGTAGGTAGGTCACACTATGACTCCCGCACCAGTCACTATACCACCCCCTCAGCCACCTCGTAGTGGAGGTCGTACGGGTCAAGGTCTCCTTAGAGGGGATGGTCAGTCAGGCAGTGGTCAGGGATAATATGTATTGTTGCAGTGTTCCACAGGGATACTTCAATATTATTTGACCTTGGTTCCACTTATTCATATGTGTTATCATATTTTGCCCATTATTTTGATATGCCTTGTGATTCTTTAGTTATACTTGTTCATGTATCTACACAGGTGGGGGATTATATTATGGTGGACCGTGTATAACAATCGTGTGTGGTGACCATTGGATTCTATAAGACGAGAGTTGATCTCTTATTTCTCAGCATGGTTGATTTTTACATTATCTTGGGCATGGATTAGTTGTCTCCATATCACGCTATTCTTGATTGTTATACTAAGATTGTGTCGTTGGCTATAACGAGGTTGCCAATGTTGGAGTGGAGAGGCTCCCTAGATCATGTTCCTAGTAGGGTGGTGTCCTTTTGTAAGACATAACAGACTGTCAAGAAGGGGTGCTTGGCATACTTATCATTTGTGAGGCATGTTAGTGCATACATTTCTTTCATCGTGTCAGTTCTGGCAGTGAGAGAGTTTCCAGATGTGTTTCCAGCAGACTGTCGGGCATGTCACCCGACATGGATATTAATTTTGGTATTGAATTTGGTATTGAATTTGTGCTAGACACTCAGCCAATCTATATTCCACCATATTTCATGGCTCCAAAAGAGTTCAAAGAGTAAATGGAATAATTTCCGGAGTTGTTTGATAAGGGTTTTATTAGACCGAGTGTCTCACCTTGGGGTGCTCCAGTTCTATTTTATGAAGAAGAATTGTGGCTCTAGGAGGATGTGTATTGACTATAGGGAGTTGAACAAAGTTACAACTAGGAACAAGTACCCACAACCACTTATGGATGACTTGTTTGATCCTCTTCAGGGTGCTAGAGTGTTCTAGAAGATTTATTTGTGGTCGAGCTACCATTAGTTGAAGATTCGGACTTCAGATATTCAAAAGGCGGTTTTCAAGACCCGCTATGGTTACTATGAGTTTCTAGTAATGTCTTTTATGCTGAGAAATGTCCTAGAAGATTTTATTCACTTGATGAACAACGTATTTCAACCCTATCTTGATTCCCTTATCATAGTTGTCATTGATGATATACTGGTGTATTCACGCAGCTACGAGGATAATGAGCAACACTTGAGGATCGTCTCCAAATGTTGAAAGAGAAAATGCTATATGCTAAATTCTCCATGTGAGAGTGTTGGATTTATTCTGTGGCTCTCTTACGCCACATGATGTCTAGTGAGGGGATTAAGGTAGATCACAAGAATATTAAGGTTGTTCAAAGTTATTCGGAGTTTCCTTGTTTTCGCCGTGTGTTATCGTTGTTTTATGGATTGATTTTCATCTATATTAGCCCTATTGACTGGATTGATAAGTAAGGGTTCCTCATTGCGGTGGTATGATGAGTTCGAGGAGAGATTTCAAAAGCTCAGTCTGCTTTGACTACAACTCTGGTTCTGGTTTCGCCTTTGGGATCAGATTCTTATAGAATCTATTGTGATAATTCAAGAATTGAAATTGGATATGTGTTGATGCAGGATGCTAGAGTTATTGCTTATGCTTCACATTAGTTGAAGCGCCATGAGAAGAACTATCGTGTAAATGGTTTGGATTTGGCAGCCATTGTTCACGCACTCAAGATTTGGAGATATTATGTTTACGGTGTGTCTTGTGAGGTCTTCACATATCATAGGAGTCTACAACACTAAATCAAGCAAAAGGATCCGAATTTGAGCCAAAGAAGGTGGTTAGAGATACTAAAGAACTATGATATCACCATTCTTTATCACCCCAAGAAGGCCAATGTGGGGGACGATACTTTTAGTATGAAGGCTAATAGCATAGGGAGTTTTGATTATATTCTAGTTGGGGAGAGAGCGTTAACATTGGATGTTCAGGTTTTGGCTAATGCATTTGTGAGGTTGGATATTTCATAGCCTGGCCGGGTTCTCGCTTGTGTGGTTTCATTGCCTTCTTTGTTTGAGCGCATCAAGGCTTGTCAGTATGATGATCCCCACTTGCTTGTCATGAAGGACATACTACAACATGGTTTTGTTAAGGAGGTTACTATCAAAGAAGATGAGGTATTGAGGATGCACGGTCGGATCCGTGTCCAAAATGTGGATAGGTTGCGAGAGTTTATACTTGAAGAGGCCCATACTTCGTAGTATTCCATTCATCCGGATTCGCTCGAAGATTTACCAGGATTTGAGGAAGCACTAATAGTTGCGGAGGATGAAGAAGGATTTTGTTGAGTATGTTGATCGGTATTTGCACTATCAGAGGTTGAAGTACGAGCATCAGAGACTTGATGATTTGCTTCAGATGACTGATTTTCCAGAGTGGAAGTGGGAGCGTATCAAGATTTATTTTGAAGTTGGACATCCACGGACCTTGAGGAGATTGGATGCAGTGTGGGTTATTGTGGACAGACTGACCAAGTTTGCGCACTTCAATAGAGTCATGATTATGTAAAGACCCGTAAAATTTCAAGTCTAAAAATAATGCCCGAATGGGTTCTCATGTGGTTATAACTGTAGAAATTCTTATAACGAACTCTTGTGGAGTAAAAAGTAACCCGTGACTTAAAAGATATAATTTTCCAGATTTGCACAGGTCTGCAGTCAACTATGCGATCGCAAATCAGGTATGCGGACCACATACTGGTTGTATACTTGGACAGTTTTCTGTCCATTTTGAGTACAACTATGCGGCCTAGAATGCGATCACATTTCACGAATGTGGGCCGCATAGTTGTTGCATCCTTGCACCTCCATTTTTGCAGAGGAGGTTATGCGACGCACTATGCGATCGAATAACAGGTATGCGGACCGCATAGTGGTCACATACCTGGTCAGTCTGGTTTCTATTTTGGCCCATTAGAGGGCCATTTATGCGACAGGAATGCAGACCGCATAGCAGGAATGCAATCGCATTCCTGTCTGCATTTCCTGCTTCGGGGCTTTTAATTTCTAATTTTTATACCCGGCCCTAGCTTAATAAAATATTTATCCCCTTTCATTTTAACGGGTATCTGAACAAAATAGAGAGAAGGGAGAGTGAGTTTAGTGAGAGAGAATCTTTTTCTTCATCAAATTGGTCCTCCATCTTTACTCAGGCGTTGAATTAATCAAGTAGTCGTCATCTTCTTCACCATAAGAGGTAAGTCCCCACCCCATTTACATTCAATTCTCAGGTTTTGGTTAAAAATGGAACACACATGAATTGGTTCTTGAAGATAAAAGCTAAGATTTGCATCCATGTTCATGATTTATCCTAATCTAGGAAAGGGGAAAAAAGGGATTAATTAATCAAAGGGATCACATAGTGTTTGATAAAATGTCCAAATGAGTTCATGATTTTTAATTCTAAGTCTAAACATGGCATCTTGCAAATTAGATTTGAGGCAATAGAAGGTCCGGTGGGTTGAGAATAGATATAAAAGGGGAATTTCGACTCGAGGTATGTATGGCTAACTTTAATCTTTATAGAGTCACCTTGTTGATGTCCGATCATTCGGTATGAGTTTCTGGCTTATGCATATGTGAATCGATTGTTCTATTGTGTTGAGGCGTAAGATTCTATTCTCTGATTGTCCTAGCGGATTACCATGCCACCATGCTATATGAGATTGTGAAAAGGTTATTATTTGTGCTTATTCTATCATGTGCAAAGCTTTTTAAATGTCGAATACATTGGTATGAGAGGATGTGATGCAAAATGAAAGAAATGATAACGAATCAAATTGTCGGATGTATCTAAGTGTTAAATGATGTGTAGCAAGTAATGGAAAGGAAATGTGGATTTATCTAATTGAACTATATGTTGATGGTATACCGTATATGACTCACTGTCTGGTAAAGATTACTATGGCCTTGATTTCACATGATTAGTTGGTTGTTACTGTGGACCCATGTCACTGCATAGTTTTGAAGATTGACAAAAGGCTGACCAATTAAACTAAGTCCATCAGATCACACATCGTGAACTGACGAGCTGGCACACGAACCGTATATGCTTAAGAGATGTTTTGAACATGAAATATCAATGTACCAAGAGATTGTCTCCTAATGCGTAAATGTTACAAACTGATTTGATTAATTGAAGTCAAATTGAACAAGGAAAGTAACAAAAGAAAGGAAGTTGAGTTTGGTTTGAATTGGTTCCACCAGGTAGAGTTTAACTGGTATTGGAAGATAAGCTCAAGAACTGACTCTATAAATACTTGATGTATTTTTGTTGAAATTCAACACGCACAAAGCTGAAGTGAATCAAAGTCTAGAAGGAAAATTCCAAAGTTATTTCTGCTAGCAGAATCATTGTGCGATGCAAAGTCTATGGTTCAACTAGAAGAACTAGTTTCATCAGATTGATTATTGAGTCTAGTTGATTGTAGTAGGAGTTTTTAATATTGTATCTTTCAGCTTTCATAGAAGCAACTGTAATAGGTACGTATTGTTCAAGTTAGAGTTAACTTGAGGTGTGTAGCTAGGGGCTAGTTACTACAAAGGGTTAGAGTTAATCCTTAGGATTATAAAAGAGTTTAGTTTGTAAGTCCGTTTGGCTCAGAGTTTTTAGTGAATAGTTGAGCAAATCCTACTGAGGAGTAGGTCGTGGTTTTTTTCACCTTTTGAGACAGGTGTTTTCCATGTAAAAATCTCTGTATTTTTACTTTACTGCTTCTTATTATTCGGCAACAGTAGTAGTTGGAACACCAAGAAGAACCAGGTTCTTCTACTGAGACAACACTCGAAAATTGGGTACCACACAAAGTAACCTATCTTCTTGTGTGGTATTAAAGTCTAAAACATCAATTGGTATCAGAGCAGGTTATCCTTGAAAGGCTAACACCTTGGATAAGATCAAAATGGGTGCACCACCTGGAAATTGGGAACGTCAATCAACCGCAAGGCCACCACTCTTCAATGGCCAGTACTACTCACGGTGGAAAAATAGGATGAAAGTTCACCTAATTAGAGAAGACTATGGACTCTGGGACATAGTCACTGATGGTCCTCTAGCTACCATGATGAAGACTGCTGAAGGTATAGACGTACCAAAGATGTGAGCTGAAGGTACTACTGAGCATCTAATGAAATGGGAGAATAATGCAAAGGCCAAAAAGTGTCTAGTATGTGGACTATGTCCAGATGAGTACAGCAGAATCCAAAGCTTCACCACTGCCAAAGAGATTTGGGACACCTTAAAAGTAGCCCATGAAGGAACACCTCAGGTAAAAAGGTCAAGAGGTACTCTACTATACTCTCAGTATGAAAACTTCACTATGAAAGAAGGAGAGACTATTCAAGAGATGTACACAAGGTTCACAACCTTGACTAATGAACTAAAGTCTCTTGGAAGAACCATTCTTGAATTAAACAAGGTTGAGAAGATTCTTGCAAGGGTTTTGCCTATTTCTTGGGAAAGCAAAATCACTGCTATCCACGAATCTAAAAATATGGCAACCCTCAGATTGGATGAGCTAATTGGAAACCTCACTTCCTATGAACTGAGAAGGAAGACAATGAAAATGGATGGTCCAAAGAAGGAGAGGAGTCTAGCCCTAAAAATCACTGAGGGAGCAGATCTGGAATATGATGAGATGGCCATCATTACCAAAGAATTTAGAAACTTTCTCATGAGGAAGAAAGGCATCTCTAGAGGAGGAAACTACAACAAAGCAAAGGCTCCAGAAAGACCAACCAATGAGGGATGCTATAAATGTGGTAAGACTGACCATCTCATTAAAAACTGTCCTCAGTTGGAGGTAGAGTGGAAAAAGGAACGATATGAGAGAAGGAACAGCAAGAAGGAACAGGTTCAACCAAAGACAAACACAACAAAGGCTATGGTTTGTGCTTCGGGGGAAAGTTCAGATGAAGAATCAGAAGATGGGGAGACTAAAGATCAGGCACTCATGGAAATTGAGAATCTGACAAGGAATCACATGAAGAACAAGAGGTAAGTATCTCTCATCTTAAATATAAAGTAAAGTTCCAATTTAAGGAAAAACTGTTGAGTTGCTACTTGATTTCATAGATGATTCCAAAGAAACAACCAAAGAGAAGGACCAACTATCTAAAGAATGTGCAATGCTAAAAGCAAAATTCATAAACTTGGAAATCAGAGTCAGTGATTCTGAAAAGAAAAATACTGACTTGTTGTACCAGGTTGATCCTCTTGAAATTGAGATTCTAGAACAAAAATCTGAAAACTTAAAGCTAAAGCTAGGATCAAGTAAAAAGGTTGTTGATCATTCTCATATCATGTTAGAAGAAAACATAGGAAAATTAAAAGATAAGATGTATGCCAAGGACGAACAAATAAGAACTCTTAATGAACAACTTGGCAAAGTCAAACATGAATTAGATCGAACCTGTAAATGGAATAAATCCTCTGACGCCCTGATATGGCTTCAAGAGAATCATAGTAGCAACAGGAAAGGGATTGGCTTTGGAAGTCAATTGCCCAAGTGAGATCCCAAAAGCAAGTATCTCACTCTTCCTGAGAATAAAATATGCACCCATTGTGGTAAGACTGGGCACTACAAATATGAGTGTATTGCAAAAGAGCAAGCTAGTCGAAAAAATGAGAGGTTTGTAAAATGGAAAACCTGGCTACCAAATTGGGCCAAGAAAAATTTGATTAATCTATTCTCTCATAGAAAAGGACCCAAACTAGTTTGGGTTCTTAAAACTAACCCCTGATTCNACTGTGTGACAGAGGTAACCTAGTTGCTTTTACTTCCACAAAATGTTTTGTGATTAACCTGCTTACTAACAAGATTGTTTTGTAGGACAAAAGAATGAATAACATCTATGTCATAGTCTTGTCCACACTGTCTGAAAATGAACTCACTTGCCTAAGTTTGTTGGATAGTGATCCCTGCTGTGGCATAAACGACTTGGTCATGCGAGTCTAACTCAGCTTAACAAACTAGTCTCTAAGGACATAGTGGTAGGACTTCCTAACATTAAGTTCAAGGAGGACAAATTTTGTGAGGCATGTGACAGGGGGAAACATGTAAGGTCCTTTTTAAAAAGTAAGAAAATAGTCAGTACCACCAGGACGTTGGAACTAGTTCATATGGATTTATGTGGTCCTATGAGAACTCTGAGTAGAGGTGGTAAGAGATATGTGATGGTGCTAGTTGATGATTATTCAAGGTTCACTTGGACCTTATTCCTGGCATCTAAGGATGAAGCGTTTGATAGGTTCACCTCGTTTGTCAAGAAAACTCAAAATCAATTAGGACATCAACTAGCATCAATAAGGTCTGACCATGGTACTGAATTTGAGAATGCTAAGTTTGTTGAGTTCTGTAATGAACATGGTGTTAATCATAAATTTTCAGCTCCTAGAACCCCACAGCAAAATGGGGTTATTGAAAGGAAAAACACAACTCTTGAAGACATGGCAAGAACCATGCTCCTATCTAGAAAACTACCTCATAGCTTCTGGGCTGAAGCAATAAATACTGCTTGCTACATAATCAATAGATGCATGACTAGACCTCTAGTAGAGAAAACTCCCTATGAATTACTTAAAAGGAGAAATCCCAACATATCCCACTTTAGGGCTTTTGGATGCAAGTGTTTTGTACACAATAATGGCAAAGATTCCCTAGGAAAATTTGACCCCAGAAGTGATGAGGGAGTATTGTTGGGATATTCATCACATAGTAAAGCTTATAAAGTGTATAATAAAAGAACTATGTGTGTAGAAGAAAGTATACATGTTTTCTTTGATGAAACTAATATTCTTGCTGAGAGATAGGAACCTGAAGATGAGGAGCTTGGACTGGTAAGAAGCAGTGATCACACTGAAGCAAGCATGAAAGGTGGAACAGGTGATGGACCAGGTTCAACTACCCCAAGCATCATGAAACGGGGAATTCAACATATGCAACCTGGCCCTGATCCTGCTCTACAACAACAAGACACCATGGAATCATCTAGGAATGAACAACTGGTACTTAAGCCACACAAATACCAGAGTTCTCACCCTCTTCAGAACATCATAACACA
This sequence comes from Nicotiana knightiana, assembly GCA_005239525.1. Lineage (NCBI taxonomy): Eukaryota > Viridiplantae > Streptophyta > Magnoliopsida > Solanales > Solanaceae > Nicotiana > Nicotiana knightiana. The sequence continues at coordinate 85,289 of ML385286.1, read as the reverse complement.
TTTGGCATCCGGAATCAAAACAAGATAATCCTTGAAAAATCTGTGTGCGTTTGACGCCATTCTATCCATGATCGAACCAAAAAACATTGGGAAGCCGTACAAGATGATGATTGGGTACATGCCATGAAAGAAGAGCTGAATCAGTTTGAAAGAAGTCAAGTATGGCTCTTGGTACCCATCCTCTAGACAAATCAGTAAATTGGCACCAAGTGGGTCTTCAGGAAAAATCTCGATGAGCATGGAACTGTTACAAGGAATAAGGCAATATTACTTATTCAAGGATATAGTCAAGAAGAAGGAATTGACTATGATGAGACCTTTGCCCCTGTGGCAAGACTGGAGGCAATCAGACTTCTTATAGCATTTGTTGCACACATGGAATTCACTCTTCATCAGATGGATAATAAGAGTGCCTTTCTAAATGGCTATATGAAGGAAGAAATATTTGTCAAGTAGCCTACAGGTTTTGAAAGCAAGGAGTCACATGATCACGTATACCAACTCGACAGGGCTCTATATGGTCTCAAACAGGCACCAAGAGCTTGGTACAAACGATTATATAAATTCCTGCTAGAACATGGGTACAAACGAGGCAAAATTGATAGTACATTGTTCTTAAAGGAAAAGGGGAAGGATCTCCTGGTTGTGCAAATATATGTGGATGATATCATATTTTGGGAGACTTCTGAAAAATTGAGCAAAGAATTTGCTATGCTAATGGGATGTGAGTTTGAGATGAGCATGATGGGTGAGCTAAACTTTTTCTTAGGCTTGCAAATTAAGCAAAACCCAAATGGAACATTGATCCACCAACAAAAGTATGTGAAAGAACTGCTCAAGAAGTTTAAAATTAAAGACTCAAAGAAATAGACACTCCCATAGCCACAACTACAAAATTGGATATAGATGAACCTGGTTCATTTGTTGATCAAAAGCTATATAGAGGGGTGATTGGGTCTCTATTGTATCTCATTGGCAGAAGACCTGATATTGTGTTCAGTGTGGGATTATGTGCTAGGTTTCAGGAAAATCCAAAGGAGTCCCACCTCACTACGGTACAGAGAATTTTGAGATATTTGAAAGGCACCACTGATTTATGCCTTTAGTATCCTAAAGGTAGTAATTTCGACCTTGTAGGATATGCTGATGCTGATTATGCAGGATTACTGGTTGACAGGAAAAAGACTTCACGTATGGCTCACTTGTTGAGTTCATGTCTTGTGTCTTGGGCTACCAAGAAACAAAATTCAGTAGCCTTGTCTATTGCAGGCTGAATATGTGGCTGCAGCCTCATGTTGTGCCCAGTTGTTATGGATCAAACACCAACTCATGGACTTTGGTATTGATGTGGGATGCATTCCTATTTTTCTGTGATAACACTAGTGCTATTAGTATGACGAAGAACCCGGTTCATCACAAGGGGACTAAGCACATAAATGTTAGGCACCATTTCCTTAGGGATAACTATAAAAAGGGAATGATCTCTATTGAATTTTGTGCTACTGATCATCAAATTGTTGATATATTCACTAAAGCACTTAGTAGGGAGCATTTTGAGAGAAACAGGCTGGAATTAGGGATGATTAAGATCACCTGATTCAAAAAAAAATGAAAAAAAAATGAAAATTTCTTCTTGGCTAGAAAGTTTTAATTAGGTACTTAATCAAATTAACAATTGCTCAGTCTCATACTGTAAAAAGTATACTATTATGCCATGTTTTGATATGACTCACTGATCACAAATGAATTTTTTTCTATCTTTGCAAATTGAGGCTTGATCAAGAGGATTCTGAAATGATGAACATGGTTCATCGTGCTGGTTCATCTTAAAGGCGAGGTATGTGTTCTACACTCTGCACACTTTGAAATACTAATAATTAAATCATGAGCAGAACTCTGCCCAAACACAAAATCTTTTCAAAGCCTACCCATTTGACTTTGAACCAGTTCTGTTTCAACAAGAATCCTCACCAAATTAAAATACATAGATTCTAGGGAAGCCTTAACCGTCAATCAAAACTAAAAGTTCATCCAAACCAACCCATCCCTTACAAAACCATTCCAAAATTTTTGATGACTCAGGTAACATTTGTCCCAAGTCCTTCTTTTGAGGTCAACTCTAATGTTGCTGAATAACTTAGTAAATAGGTTCATACTGGTTGGGTCTGTGGAGTTGCCAGAAACAATAAGAATAGGTGGTAAAAACTAAATTAGAAAAAAAAATGAGAGTGAGGGAGTACGGAGTAATGATAAATGGAAAAGGGAAAGAAGTGGCTGATTCTTCACCCAACTCCAAATCTTTTAGAATGGCTATTTTTTGAGCTGGACCAGTAAAGGAGGAAGAAAGTAGCAAGAACGCAGGGGGAAGTGAATCAGGAGAAACTGAAGGGTTATGGTATCAGAACCTATTGAGGTTGCTGAAGTGGATGAGATGGACCTGGTCCATCAAAGTGAAAAAGTGGCAGAGGTAGAGGTTCAGACCCCTAAGCTCTAGAAAGCCAAGACTTGCTCAAAGGAGTCTTCATTTGTTTTTAAGTCAGCTGAACCGTCCATCTTGGCTAAATGAACCAGGTCTGCAGTTTTTCCAAGCCTTAATTTCCTATCCTGTCTAGAACATTCAGTGACCCAGATTCAGATTTTTTTGTTTGTTGCTCATGTTTTAATTGTTTTTGTTTCATTTTGTGGATTGCAGCAGAATCATATTCTCTCTATCAATGAAATCTGATGCTTTTTGCTCTTATTCAGTATCTCTATTTTTTGATACTTTGAATTCTTAGTGGATTATTGATGATTAATCCATGATTTCATATGCAGTTGCTTCAATGGCCATGAGTAATAATTAATAAATCTGGTAAGTATATAATTTTGCAAACTTTTCGATGATGCCAAAAGGGGGAAGATAGTGTGTGTGCTGAACTTTTCAAAAATATAAAGATAGTGTGCTGAACTTTTCAAAAATATAAAGATGTGATATTTATAACCTAATGAACCTGGATTCTCTATGATTATTGCTCAAAACCATACAATGTTTCTTGAAGTGTATACAGGATTAAGCACAGAGTTTGTCATCATCAAAAAGGGGAATTTGTTGACCCATGTCAATGCATAGTTTTGAAGATTGACAAAAGGCTGACCAGTTGAACCAGGTCCATCAGAGCATACATCGTGAACTGACAAGCTGGCACATGAACCGTATATGCTTAGGAGATGTTTTGGATATGAAATATCAATGTACCAAGAGATTGTCTCCTAATGCGAAAAGGCTGCAAACTGATCTGATTAATTGAAGTCCAATTCAGCAAGGAAAGTAACAAAAGAAAGGAAGTTGAGTTTGGTTCGAATTGGTTAACCCAGGTAGAGTTGAACTGGAATTGGAAGACAAGCTGAAGAACTGACTCTATAAATACTTGATGTATTTCTACTGAAATTCAATACACACACAGCTGAAGTGAATCAAAGTCTGAAATCAAAATTCCCAGAGTTAATTTTTTCTAGCAGAATCATTGTGCGATGCAAAGGCTACAGTTCAACTAGAAGAACCAGTTTCATCAGATTGATTATTGAGTCTAGTTGGTTGTAGTAGGAGTTTGTAATATTGTATCTTTCAGCTTTCATAGAAGCAATTATAATAGGTACGTATTGTTCAAGTTAGAGTTAACTTGAGGTGTGTAGAAATTAGCTAGGGGCTAGTTGCTACAAAGGGTTAGAGTTAATCCTTAGGATTACAAAAAAGTTTTTTTTGTGAGTCCGTTTGGCTCAGATTTTTTAGTGAATTGTTGATTAAATCCTACTGAGGAGTAGGTCGTGGTTTTTTTCACCTTTTGAGCCAGGTGATTTCCACGTAAAAATCTCTGTGTTTTTACTTTACTGCTTCTTATTATTCCGCAATAGTGGTAGTTGGAACACCAAGAAGAACTAGGTTCATCTATTGAGACAGCACTCGAAAATTGGGTACCACACAAAGTAACCTATCTTTTTGTGTGGTATTGAAGTCTAAAAAATCAGTTACGAATGTATATTCTTCATGATAAAAATCCTTATGATTGAAGTGATTGGTTGATGTTGCTATCAAATGTGATTGTAAGGTGGGATCAGGTTGCACACTGCAACAGAAGTAATAAGGGTGTAATGTGATTGTAAGGTGGGATCGGGTTGCACATCACAATAGAATTGTATGGTGGGATCGGGTTGCATGCCGCAAAAGAATTATACGGTGGGATCGGGTTGCACGCGCAACAGAAGAAATAATGGTGGAATATGTTTGTAAGGTGGGATCGATTTGCGCGCCGCAATAGGAGAATGATTGAAATAAGAAACTGTGGAACTCTCATTTGTGTTTTTTGCATCTCTGTGCAGTATTTGTTTGGTTTCTTTGACTGTCTCCTATCTGTGTATTGTTTGATTTTACTTGGAGTAAAGCATGTTAATACATACTAGTACTATTCCATGGTACTAACGTCCCATTTGACGGTGGCACTAAATTTTTTATAGGGATGTAGGTCGTTCTGTAGCATATAGCTCGGTGCGACAATAGTGGTGCCTTTCTTTCATCTCCTCAGCGGTTCTGGTGAGCCCCATTTCCTCTCGGGACCGTGTGTGGACTATGTCATACTCTTTTTCTTATGTTGTAAAAGGTATAGTCGGGGCCTTGTTACCAGCAAGTCTATGTAAACTCCTAGTACTCTTAGAGGCTCCGTAGACCCAAGGTGGGTTGTATATATGTATATTTTGGGCGGCAAATGTATTCACTCGTGATCGTGGATCGCATTGGAAATGTTGTATGTAACTTGTATGTTTTTAGGATTATCAACTGCTAAATGTTAAAGAAGAAATGAACTTGAGTTGTAAATCCATGCTAAATTTTTAATTTGCTGCTTCCTATGGAATATTGTACATTATGATCACCGGGAAATGCGTTGGGTAGGAAAGGCAATCCAGGTCCGCTTTACCGTGTTCATCCGGTTAGGCGCCGGTCTCGTCACTTTGTTTTGGGGGTGACAAACCTAGTATTAGAGCCTCAAGTTTTTAAAAGTGTCCTAGGATGTCTCGGAGACGTATCTACTAGATCCCTTCTTATCGGTGTGTTGTCGACCACATCTATAATTAGGGGGCTGCATGGATATTTTAGGAAAGTACCCTTCTATTTCTCAGTCCCAGCTTCCGGTCCTGGTATTTCTGATGCGGACCTCAGGGGAGCTATACAGATGTTGACTCAGCTAGTGGCCTCCCAGGCCTAAAGATCAAGTGTTTCCCTTGCGTCCTCTAGTGAGCAAAGGGTTTCTTCAGGTTTCAGGGTCAACCAGTTTTTGCGGTTAGCCCTTCCAGAGTTCACAGGCACCGACCCTAAGGCTGATCCTCAGGAGTTCATTGATGAGATGTGCAAGGCCCTCCAAGTTATGAGGGCTATTGAGACAGAGGGGGTTGAGTTGGCTTCTTATTGTCTGAAGGAGCGGCATATTCGTGGTTCGAGATGTGGGAGAGTTCCCGTGGAGAGGAGAGCCTTCAAGCAAGGTGGGATGAGTTTGTAGATGCCTTTATGGGTCATTCCTTGCCTGCCGAGATTATGGTAGCCCGAGCTACAGAGTTTGAGGTCCTTAAGCAGGGCAACATGAGTGTGTGGGAGTATCATATGGAGTTCATGCGCTTGTCCAAATATGTTGCTCACATGGTGTCTACTATGGAGGCTAGAGTTCGTCGGTTTGTTCAGGGCCTTGGTCCCTTGGTTATTAATGAAGCTGCTACAGCTTCTCTGCATTCAGATATTAACTACGGAAAAATTGTGGGATTTTCCCAGGCTACGGAGGCTCGAAAATTAAAGATAAGAATTGAGAGTGGTAGTAGGGCCCGGTCAGCAGGCAACCCTGGAAGTTCAGTTGGAGGAGGGAGATCAGTCCTTGGGAGAGGTTCATCAAGGTGGGAGGTTCCAGCAGCAGCAGAGGGACCCATGCCCTAAGTGCGGGAGGTTTCATTATGAGCCCTGTTACTTGGACATACCGGTATGCTATAGGTGTGGAGTGAGAGGACATGTTCTGCGATTATATCGTGCACCCCGTCAGGGCACGGTTAGGGGAACTGCTCCGCCATCCAGTTCTTCAGCCGCTACATCTTCAACACGCCCTCCAGCCTGTGGCCCTCCAACTCCAGCAGGGCGCGGTGAAGCTAGGAGTAGACCACTGGGTCAAGGAGGACCTAGTCGATTATATGCTTGATCTGGTCGCCAGAGTGCGGAGGCTTCTCCAGATGTTGTCACAGCTATTCTGACTATTCAGTCACATGATGTTTATGCTCTCATTGATCCCGGGTCTTCTTTGTCACATGTTACTCCATTTATTGCTTCAAGTTTTGGGATAGAACCCGAACAGATTCACGAGTTGTCCTCTGTGTCGACTCCAGTTTGTGATTCTATTATGGTCGTGCGAGTCTATAGGAATTGTGTTGTCACGGTGCGTGGTCGGGATACAACGACCGATCTTATTGAGTTATAAATGGTAGATTTTGAGGTAATTATGGGGATGGATTGGCTCTATTCGTGCTTTGCTAAACTCAACTGCCGAACCAGAATTATGAGGCTCGAGTTTCCTAATGAACCAGTTATCGAGTGGGAGGGGAATAATGTTGTGCAAAGAGGTAGGATTATTTCCTACCTTAAGGCCTCAATGATGATCAGAAAAGGGTGCATCTACCATTTGTTCCGGGTTGCGGACACCATTTCAGAGGTGCCTGCTCCCGAATCTGTGCCTGTTGTGAATGAATTTCTTGAAGTATTTCCGGACGAGTTTCCTGGGATTCCACCAGATAGAGATATTGATTTCGGGATTGATGTATTTCCAGATACGCAGCCAATATCTATTCCCCCCTACCGAATGGCGCCAGCAGAATTGAGAGAGTTAAAAGAGCAATTGAAAGATCTATTAGAAAAGGGTTTCATTCGGTCAAGTGTGTCGCCTTGGGGCGCACCGGTTCTTTTTTTCAGAAAGAAAGACGGATCGCTTCGGATGTGTATTGATTATTAGCAGGTCAACAAGGTCACCATCAAAAAACAAATACCCATTGCCTCAGATAGATGATTTGTTCGACCAGTTGCAAGGTGCTAAGTTTTTCTCAAAGAATGATTTGCGGTCCGGGTATCACCAGTTAAAGATCAGGGAGCATGATATTCCTAAAACTGCCTTCAGGACTCGATATGGGTACTTTTGGGCTAACCACGCCCCAACAGCTTTTATGGATCTTATGAATCGAGTTTTCAGACCGTTTCTTGACTCCTTTGTGATTGTCATCATTGATGACATCCTTGTTTATTCGTGAAGTCAGGAAGATCATGCTACTCAAGGCAGTTCTGCAGAGTCTTCATCAGCACCTGTTGTACGCAAAGTTTTCAAAATATGAATTTTTGCTAGAATCAATCACCTTTTTGGGCCATGTTATTTCTAGGGAAGGGATTCAGGTTGATCCCCAAACGATTGCAGCGGTAAAGGATTGGCCTACACCAACGACCCCGACAGAGATTCGCAGTTTCTTGGGTTTGGCTGGATATTATCGGAGGTTCATGGAGAGATTCTCTACCCTTGCCTCCCCATTGACTAAGCTGATGCAGAAAGCGGTTAATTTTTAGTGGTCCGATGCTTGCGAAAAGGGTTTTCAAGAATTGAAATCAAGATTTACTTCGCCGCTAGTGTTGACCTTGCCAGAAGGTTCAGAAGGGTTTGTGGTGTATTGTGATGCTTCCAGGGTTGGTTTGGGTGTGTATTGATGCAATGTGGGAAAGTTATATCATATGGTTCTAGGCAGCTCAAGAATCACGAGAAGAATTACCCGACGCATGATTTGGAGCTCGCGGCGATTTGGAGCTCAAGAATCATGAGAATAATTACCCGACGCATGATTTGGAGATTTAGTGGCATTATCTTTATGGGGTGTATGTGGACGTGTTCACAGACCACAAGAGTCTTCAGTATTTATTCAAACATAAGTAGTTGAACTTAAGGCAGCGAAGGTGGTTATAATTGCTCAAGGATTATGCTATGAATATTTTGTACCATCTAGGAAAGGCGAATGTGGTAGCCGGCGCCCTTAGTCGGAAATCCATGGGTAGCTTGGCTAATTTTGAAGTAGGTCAGAGGCCTTTGGCTCAGGTGGTTTATGAGTTGGCCAGTCTGGGGGTATGTCTTTCGGCCTCAGATGAAAGGAATGTCGTGACGCATAATGGAGCGGAGTCTTCGCTTGTGGCGGAAGTCAAGGGAAAGCAATTCAGGGATCCAGCCTTGGCACAGTTGAGAGAAGCAATTATGAATCACAAGACTACAACATTTTCACTCGGCAATGATGACGGTGTTTTGTGGTGCCAAGGCAGGCTATGCGTTCCGGATGTGGATGATCTTCAGGAGAGAGTTATGGCAGAGGCTCACAATTCCAGGTATTACACCCAACTTCTACAAAGATGTATCATGATTTCAAGGAGATTTATTGGTGGAATGGTATGAAAAGGGGATTGGCGGACTTTGTGGCTAGGTGTCCAAATTGTCAGCAAGTTAAGGCCGAGCATCGGAGGCCCAGTGGGTTGGCACATCTTATGGAATACCGACGTGGAAATGGGAAATGATCAGTATGGACTTTGTGGTGGGGTTACCTCGCACTCCGCATAGGTTTGACTCAATTTGGGTAATAGTAGATCGGCTCACGAAGTGGGCGCATTTCTTGCCAGTCAAGTCCACCGATACTGCCGAACAGTATGCTCAGTTGTATATCAAGGAAATAGTCACGATCCATGGCACTCCAGTGTCTATTATCTCGGATCGAGGGGCTCAATCCACAGCTAACTTTTGGAAGAAATTTCAGCAAGGTTTGGGTACGCAGGTAAATCTCAGCACAAATTTCCACCCGCAGATGGAGGGTCAGGCAGAATGGACTATTCAGACGCTTAAAGATATGTTACGGGCTTGTGTTTTGGATTTCAAGGGAAGCTGGAATGATCACTTTCCGCTTATAGAATTTTCTTATAATAACAATTTCCATGCTAGTATTCAGATGGCCCCAAATTGGGGCATTGTACGGAAGGAGGTGTAAGTCTCTAATTGGATGGTTCGAGGTTGGTGAGGCGGAACTGCTAGGACAGGATCTTGTGCACCAAGCGATGGAAAATGTTAGAGTCATTTAGGAGAGGATGAAGACTGCTCAGAGTCGTCAGAAATCCTATGCGTACGTTTGTCGAAGAGATTTGGAGTTTTAAGTAGATTATTGGGTATTCTTGAAGGTTTCTCCCATGAAAGGAGTGATGCAGTTTGGGAAGAAAGGGAAATTGAGCCCAAGGTATGTCGGTCCATACAGGTTTGCTCAAAGGATAGGGCAGGTGGCGTATAGGCTGGAATTGCCCCCTGAGATGTCATTAGTGCACCCGGTGTTTCATGTGTCCATGCTGAAGAAGGTAGTTGGAGATCCATCTGTCATCGTGCCGATTGAGACCATTAAAATTAATGAAAAGTTTTCATATGAAGAGGTTCCGGTTGCTATTCTTGATAGACAAGTTTGTAGGTTGAGGAACAAAAAGGTCGCTTCGATCAAAGTATTATGGCGGAGTCAACAAGTCGAAGAAGCCACGTGGGAAGCGTAAAATTAAATGAAAGAGAAATATCCCCACTTGTTTGAATAAGTCTGGTAGTGGTATTGAAAGTTGTCATCTCTAAGCAATTACATTGGTGTTAAGTTTTTTGCAAGAACACTCCACTCCCCTAATTACCCTACTATTGTGACTTCTCAAACTTTGTTCCATAAACGTATATGTTTTTGTGATTAGTTGGAGCATGTGCAACTCCTTGAAATTGCTGAATTATGTGCAACTCATTGTAATAGCTGGATTATGTGCAACTCATTGTAATAGCTGGATTATGTGCAACTCATTGTAATAGTTGAAATATGTGCAAATTTGTTGAGTTTAATGAACTATGTGTCGCTTGCGGAAGTAATTGAATTATATGCAACTTGTTGAAATGACCGGATTAACTGCTAGTTGATAGAGTAACTGAAAATGTGTGGAATTGGTTAAAATTTGTTTCGGGGGATCAGGTATGCGGACGACATAGTGGTCGCATACTTGGACAGTTTGCTGCCCATTTTGAGGACAACTATGCGGCCTAGAATGCGATCTCATTTCACGAATTCGTGCCGCATAGTTGTCGCATCCTTGCACCTCTATTTTTCTGGAGGAGGTTATGAGACGCACTATGGGATCGCATAACAGGTATGCGGACCGCATAGTGGTCGCTAACCTGGGCAGACCAGTTTCCATTTTGGCCCATTGGAGGGCCATTTATGCGACAGGAATGCGGACCGCATAGCAGGAATGCGATCGCATTCCTGACCGCATTTCCTGCTTCGGGGCTTTTAATTTCTAATATTTATGCCCGACCCCAGCATAATAAAACACTTATCCGCTTTCATTTTAACGGGTATCTGAACAAAATAGAGAGAAAGGAGAGCGAGTCTAGTGAGAGAAAGTCTTCTTCTTCATCAAATTTGTCCTCCATCTCTACTCAAGCCTGAAATTAATCAAGTATTCGTCATCTTCTTCACCATAAGAGGTAAGTCCCCACCCCATTTCCATTCAATTCTAAGGTTTAGGTTAAAAATGGAACACACATGAATTAGTTCTTGAAGATAAAAGCTATGATTTGCATGCATGTCCATGATTTGTCCTAATCTAGCAAAAGGGTGTAAGTTAGAGCGACCTTCCCCTAAAAAGAGGATTAATTATTAAAAGGGATCACAAAATGTTTTATAAAATACCCAAATGTGTTCATGATTTCTAATTCTAAGTCTAAACATGGCATCTTGCAAATTAGATTGGAGGCAATAGAAGGTCTGGTAGGTTGAGAATAGATATTAAAGGGAATTTCGACTCGAGGTATGTATGGCTAACTTTAATCTTCATAGAGTCACCTTGTTGGTGTCCGAGCATTCAATATGAGTTTTTGGCTTATGCATATGTGAATTGATTGTTCTAATGTGTTGAGGCGTAAGATTGTGTTCTCTGATTGTTCTAGTTGATTACCATGCCACCATGCTATATGAGATTGCGAAAAGGTGATTCTTTGTGCTTATTCTATCATGTGCAAAGCTCATTAAATGTTGAATACATCGGTATGAGAGAATGTGCTGCAAAATGATAGAAATGATAACAAATCAAATTGTCGGATGTATCTAAGTGCTAAATGCCGTGTAACAAGTAATGGGAAGGAAATGTGGATTTATCTAATTGAACAATATGTTGATGGTATTCTGTATATGACTCACTGTTTGGTAAAGATTACTATGGACTTGATTTCACATGGTTATTTGGTTGTTACGAATGTATATTCTTGATAATGAAAATCCTTGTGATTGAATTGATTGGTTGATGTTGCTATCAAATGTGATTGTAAGGTGGGATCGGGTTGCACGCCACAACATAAATAATAAGGGTGTAAAGTGATTGTAAGGTGGGATCGGGTTGCACGCTGCAATAGAATTGTATGGTAGGATCGGGTTGCACGCTACAACAGAATTGTACGGTGGGATCGGGTTGCACGCCACAACAGAAGAAATAAGGGTGGAATATGATTGTAAGGTGGGATCGGGTTGCATGCCGCAACAGGGGAACGATTGAAATAAGAAACTCTGTATCTCTGTGCAGTATTTGTTTGGTTTCTTTGACTGTCTCCTATCTGTGTATTGTTTGATTTTACTTGGAGTAAAGCCTTTTCATACATACTAGTACTATTCCATGGTACTAACGTCCCTTTTACCGGGGGTGCTACATCTTTTATATGGATGTAGGTGGTTCTATAGCAGGTAGCTCGTTGGGCCGATAGTGGTGCCTTCCTTTCAACTCCTCAACAGTTCTGGTGAGCCCTATTTCCTCTCGAGGCCGTGTGTGGACTATGTCATTCTCTTTTGCTTATATTGTAAAAGGTATAGTCGGGGCCTTGTTACCGGCAAGTCTATGTAAACTCGTAGTACTCTTAGAGGCTCCGTAGACACGAGATGGGTTGTATAAATGTATATTTTGGGCGGTAGTTGTATTCACTCGTGATCGTGGATCGCATTGGAAATATTGTATGTAACTTGTATGTTTTTGGGATTATCAACTGCTAAATGTTAAAGAAGAAATGAACGTAAGTTGTAAATCCATGCTAAATTTTTTATATTCTACTTCATATGGAATATTGTACATTATGATCACGGGAAAATGCGTTGGGTAGGAAAGGCAATCCACGTCCGCTTGACCGGGTTCATCCGGTTAGGTGCCGGTCTCGTCCCTCGGTTTGGGGCATGAAAGATTACCTACTCTTTAATGATCTGCCCATCTCTATTATCTAAATCGAGGCATTCAAATCACATTGCAGTTTTGGAGAGTAGTGTAATCATAGTTGGGAGCTGAGGTCGAGCAGAGTTTTGCATTTAATCCCAAAATGGAAGGTATTCCGAGCGCACTATCCACATCTTCCAGGACACGTTATGTGCCTATGTTATTGATTTTAGGGGTTCATTGTAGCAGTTGCTTTCATTAGCAGAGTTCACTTACAACAATAGTTATTAGTCGAGTACTTAAATGTCTCCTTATCAAGCCATATATGGGAGGCGATGTCGTTCTCCTGTTGGTTGGTTTGGGCCTAAGGAGGCTAGGTTGTTGCGCATCGATTTGGTCCGAGATCCTTTGAAGAAGGTAAAGGTGATCCAGAAGTGGCTTCGTACAACACTCTCCAGACAGAAGAGTTATGCTGATATGAGGGCTTGTGATGTTGCATTTATAGTGAGCGAGAAGGTTCTACTCAGGGATTCACCAATGAAGGGTGTAATGAGGTTCGGGAATACGGGAAAGTTGAGCCCTCTGCATATTGGTCCTATTGAGGTTCTTGAGAGAGTTGAAGATATAGCCTACAGACATGCCTTTCCACCTAGTCTATCGGGAGTTCACCCAGTGATTCCTTTTTCTATGCTCCGATAATATTATGAGGATCCATCACATGTTTTGGACATCAGCACGGTGCAGTTCGACAGAGATTTGACTTATGACGTGTAGCTAGTGGCCATTTTGGATAACCGAGTTTAAAGGTTGAGGTTGAAGAATATAGCACCGATGAAGGTTATTGGAGGGGTCAGCTAGTGGAGGATTCTACATGGGAGACCGAGCGGGAGACCCAGAGTAGATATTGTAAGGCCCCGTAAAACTTTTCTGAAAAACTGGGGTTCCATGATGTCGGGTTAGGCATAAGGGTTAATAATAGTAGAAATTCTTCGCGGCTCGCTAGCTCACCGCGTTTCGGAATTTTTGGATTGAATAGTACACTGGGGAGTTGAAGGAAAATATTTTGCAGAGATAGGCATTTCTGCTACCCATTATGTGGCCGCACAATCACTCTGCGGGCCGTAGATTGGCCGTATAGTGAAGCAGCTTTTGGTGAAATGTTTGAGGTCAATTTCGCGGCCAACTCTGTGACTGCATAACCATTTCGCGGGCCACACTTTGATCGAATAATCATCCATATATTTTTGTGAAGGAAAGTTCTGCGGCGCATTATGTGACCGCAAAACAGGTCTGCAGGCCGCATAACGGCCGCAGAGTGAAGTTGGCCAGTCAGTTCCGAGGGACATTTTTTGCGGTCATTTTGCAAACAGCATATTAATTATGGTGTTGCATATGCAACCACATATCCTGTCCTAGTGCTTCATTTTTTGGGGTTTTTATACCCGACCCTATTTTGTTAAAATATATGCCACATACCATTTTTAGCATATTTCTGATATTTTAGTGTGAGAAAGAGATCTTAAAGTGGGGAAGTAACCTTCAACTTAATATACAATAATTCTTTCTCAATCCTTGAAGATTATCAAGAAAATTCCTCATATTAAAGGTAAGAATCTATGCCCTAGATTTTACTTTAGAAAATCTACTAAAAGAGGGATAAGTAGAAGGATAGTTATTGGGTGTGGGGGTTATTATCTTGCTTTCATGTATTCTTAAAGTATGTGGGGAGGTTGTGAGATAAGAATAGTATAGAATGTGGTAAGGAATGATAGAATCTTTCATAAAAGGGCATTAAAAACATTAATGCACACCCAGTGTTTGATATTGTTCTCAAATGAGCTAGAATCAGGACCATCATCATAATTTTGGTCCAACTTGTTATATTTCTAAAATAGATCGAAGTGATAAAAATTACAGAACATTTTAAAGTTTAAAGAAATCTCAATTGAGGTATATTGGCTAAATTCCTTCTTCTTAGAATCAAATCCCCTAGTGTTCGTGTAATTGGTATAAGTCCCAAATTGATCATTATAGAATTGGCCATTCTGAAGTGTTTGTGTTGAAGGATACATGTTCAATATATATTCTAAATGCGTTATCATGTCATCTTGATATTTTAAGATGTATTCAAAATGTGGAATATGTGCTAAGAAATGTTATGACTTCATGTCAAGATCGAATTAAGGTCGTTATGCCAATTTGTATGAAAGCCTCTATGTTCTTAGGGTTCCTACATTGCTCATATGTGTACTAATGTCTTAAATGGTAGGCCTTATTGTCAGAACTCATTAACAAATCGATAATTGATATGTGGACAAGGGTCTTCCTCACCTGTTCTTCTACAAAATATTCTTTACCTGGCATCTTCTTCCAAAACTTTGTTTCCTCCGCGACTGTTATGTTTCTCCTCTAATTCTTCTCTATAATCGTATTCCCTCGGTTCACCTCTTCTAGAGTGTAACACCGTCCCTATCCGGACATTCAATGAGCAGCTGTGGTGTCTTGCATTTTTCCCTTTCCCTTTGATTGATAAGTCCACAAAACTTTCTTAAATTCTCGATTACCTTCATCGATGTCATTCTCAGGAACACTTGAATGATAAGTGCAGCGCTTGCTTGCATCGAAGTATCTGGAGGAATTGTCGGGGATCCTTTCTTCTAAAAGGTATATCAGTCTGGATTTCCTCAACATTTTCAAACAGTTGGGATAAGGCTGGGCAATTAGAGTGAAATTTCTGGGATTCCTTTCATTAACGTTTGGAAGCGGCATGCGTTCATAGGCAGTTCTGTTTTGGTGGGTAGTGGTTCGAATTGGGGCATATGGTCGTGTTGCGTTTATATATACATTGGCTAGGGCAAGTTGCAGTGAAGTTGATCATTATAGTATGGTTGAGTGTTACATACTAAGGTGTATGTGGGTTGATGTGGGGGATGAGTATTTGTGGGGTATGAGTTGGTTCGAAGATGAGGAATTGACTAATAGTAGGGGACGATTGCCGTTACTTCTTCTTTATTCTTTTTCCCATTTCCTATGGAACCAAATTGAATAGTCTTGCTGGCAGCTTGTAGCGCGGGCATTGATTGTATGTTTCCTGACTTTATGCCTTCCTCCAAGAAGTATCCCATCTTAACCAGCTCGGGAAATTTCTGACCCATCATCTTTTTGAAATAAATTCCCTCTTGAGCACGGATAGAGTAATTAATCAGCTCATTATCATCCAGCAGAGGCTAAGTCCAAGCAAATTCTAACCACCAGCGGCGAGCATATTCTTGAAATGATTCAAAGGGCTTCTTCTATTTGGAGTGATTTCAGGTTTGAATAAGAAGCAATTCATAAAATATTCAGCCATATCTTGCCACCCCTCCAATTCATGGAGTCTTTCCTACTGTACCAAGTAAGCACTTCTCCAGTCAGACTCCTTATAAATAACTTCATTCTCAACTTTTGATTTCACCCTACTACGACAAACTTGTCATATTATGCCCTTAAATAAGTCTGGGGGTCTCCTGTTCCACAAAAAATTTCAAACTTTGGAGCTTTATACCCTGCGGGCATGTCAACATCGAGATGTATGCACATGTCCTCACAATCTAGGCTCTTTCTCCCTCGAGCAACCTAGAGATTCTTCATTTGTTTCCTCAGTACTCGCAGTTGTTTCGAAACTGACTCTTCTTCCTTATATTTTTCTTCTTTCTCCATCTTGGTATATTGGTCTATCCGATAGGGCACTCTAACCGTTATGGGAACAGTAAATGTAGGCTTATAAGTGGCATATACACGTGGAACATACCGCTTATGTAAGGTCGTGTGTGTTGCAGAGATATATTGTATGTGGTTGTTGGTAAAAATAATGTTGTCATGGGGAGGGGTGTGAATCTATTTGTGGTGGCTGGTGGATTTTGCGTTGCTTGGACAACGTTTGGAAAATAAGGTGTATGTATAGGTAGGTTTGGTCGATTTGCAGGGGTTACTGGTGGTATAACTTGAGTTGTGTGGTTTCTGGTAATAAAAGCTGGGGTAATGGTTATTTGTCGGGTTGATTAATCGACATGATAAGGAATTGAAGCCAGGGAAGGGAAACAAGGTGGTTGTGGAAGCAACGTCACGGCCAAGTGTGCCAACTCTTTGATTTGTTGTAGCTCTTCTCTCATTGACACCATCTCCTGCTCCATTTGGGAAACATGTTCGCCATTTCGGGTATCGTTCGTTCCTTTCGATCCCCCTTGGTTGTCACTGCCTAAAAATTTCTGGACATGTTATCTGTTATGGTCATCTTTCCCTTCGATCTCAGATATAGGAGTCAATGTTAAGTATCAACACAAACCACCTCTGTTTCGGGAATAAAATAAAGCAATAAAGAAGAAAATAAAGAAAATATAGGAGTTAGTTTCAGGGATCGTACAAATATAGGGACAAAGAGCAGTAAGTTCGTGTATTCAGAAAAGCGGATTTCCTAAGAGACGTAAGTGACTCTCTTTGCCGTATCTGCCCTATATCGCGAGCATTTGACAAATAACCAGATTGTGACACATTTATATCTTGAGCAAACTTAAGTTTTCATTGATAGGATTAGTGGGATACAACAAGGCTTCATCACTAATAAAAGATGGGAAATTTGTCACAACATGGATCTCAATGTTCACAAACAATTGTGTGGGCTTAGAGTTCCTCCCTTAGGGAATGAAAATGTACAAGAAAGAGAAATCAACCAGTAACTCAATAATCATACCCGGAGTCACCTCCCAAGGTTTCTTCTTTTAGCTCCGCCTCAGAGTCCTCTCTCATCCTCGTCATTGTTGTACTCTTGTTCCTCCTCGAGATTCTCCTTTGGCTCTGTTTTTTATTCAATCTGTATGTATTCAATCACCTGGCCATCGTCATCTAGCGGCGGCTGCATTTGGTCGACCTATCATGCCCCGTACATGTGGGGCGAGACCAGAACCTGGTGCCTCACCTATCCTTGCGTACCAACTTGAGACGAAGGGACTCTGAACATATAATGTCATACCTTGGCTGTGGCAACAATGCAAGACAATTTATGAAGCAAAATATAAAACTGAACGGAAGTTAGCGCTGACTAAACATCAATATAAAGCTGGGACGGCAAGGCCATCATAACTACTATAGCTGACAAACCAACAAAATATACATATAAGGACAACAAGCCCAACATACTACATTAACTGACATGATATGTCTACAAGACTCTACTGATGGATGTACTATGATAGGAACAGGGCCCCGACCTACCCATAACCAATATACATATATACACAAGATGTACACAAAACTCTAGATCCGACAACTCTGAAGGACGTGGACCTTGCCGATAAAGCTGAACTCAGACAACACCTACTAAGGAGATCTACTCGTCTGACTGTCTGAACCTGCATGCATGAAATGCAGCGTCCCGAGAAAAAGGGACGTTAGTACGAAATAACATACTGAGTATGCAAGTTAATAAAACAACTGAAAGCTGAAACTGAACTGATAATATAATAACTGAAAGTAGCTGGGAGTCAAAGATGATCTGGAGATATACTTACATGCTGATACTTCAAATCTGTCAATATATTAAATAAAATAGATGGTCGACCCTATAAGGCTCGTAACATGTAATTGATCTATCGTAGTAGGCTCACTCATAGGCACTCGACCACAGTAGGCTCGGTATATAACTTACAATCTGGTCTAAGGTTTCCCAATAGGGGTCTGCCCACCGATTATAGCTCGATTCTGGGAAAAATACTACAATACTATATATGTATATATATATATATATATATAGACCCTCCACTCTCTTGTTTGGAAGAAGACAATACTCAATTGAATATGAAGTCCCGATAAGGGAAACCTTTGTAACTTATGAGACCAGGATAATGTATCTAAATTTGGGAGTATGAACGTCTCTTTATGCCTCATTATCAAACACATGTAGTTAAGAGATCATGCCAAAATGAAGAAAGGTCTTAACTTTAACATACCTGCAGTAGGGAAAAATCCGTATGATATTCTTAGAAAAGATTGCACAGTACTCCCTTAGAATCACGAAATCCCGTTGCTATTACACAGTATAATTTCGTATGAAATTTTTGCTTAAGATCGTTAACTTGCTGAATATTTTTGTCCATATCTTTTAGTGAATTTTATCACAATGTTATCTAACTTCTCTCGCTGAAACTATATGTTGCCTATCACTTGCATATAAGATCTCTCTTTGAATTAGAGAGGTTTTATGCCTTAAATAGTGTGGGCCCCACATACCAATGACTAAGCCACATGATCTACTATTGTACCACCTTTCAATTATAATATAAGTCACAAACTTTTGGAATGGGGGCTGCCACGTTAAGCCTTAATCAAAGCCTTAATTAAGCACCAACTAATTCTTAATAAATATGTTAATTTCCCCATTAACCAATAATTACCCAATTATCCAAATAATTAGAAATTATCTCAAACTACTTAAAATACTACTTTCTTTTAACACACTTTATGCACCTTAATATCATGGTCATGTAGTACCTTGTATGCCACTAGTCCATAAATACAGGGTACTATAGCTCGGACAGTATTTTATCCCAAATCGACAATCTTCAACGAAACTCATTTTCTTTGATTCTTTTACCCTTTAATCTTCACATCATTTTACTTATCGCCTATTATAAATAGCATAAATGCTTATAATCTTAAGAAAATCACATCCCCGAGTCTACGTCGATTATTTGAAGACAAAACTTTAACCTATGAAAATGCGAGATGTAACACGACCGACTCAAGAACTACTTGTCAATGCATGGCAGTGGTGACGAGATAGTGGGGCATGATCTCGTGATATATTTGCAGAGCTGCTGCTGATTCCTGTAATCCGGGTAATCCTTCTCTAATGGGCTTGGCCAGCTCGTCCTCTTCGTTGATCTACACAAAGTACTTTGGCGTGCACCAATGATTTTGTCTCATTGCCAGTGTGGTAAAGTTTTTCCATTCATCTTGGAGCTTCCTCACCCTCAGGATTGTCATGACCCGTAATTCCAAACCCAGAGAACGTGGTGGGGCCTAATATCTACTTGTTCTGCAAACCGACGTTATTCAATTAATTAACATGTTTTAACAATTATTAGAGGGTGATGATAATTCATGAATAATAAACTTAAAAATGAACACAGTGTTAATATAAATAATGGGGTGCTAAACTACTCCAAGAACTTCGGAGTCACAAGTACACGAGCAACTAGAATACTAAAAATATGATCTGAAATAAAGTACAACTGTCTAAAACTAAATAAAGAAAAAATTAAAATAGAAGGGACTTCAAGGGCTGTGAACGCCGAAAACTCTTATCTGGTGAGACATGCAACCTGATCCCCACACACACGCGCGCATATGAAATACCGTTGCGGTGCGCAACCCAATCCCAACAATTACAATAATTACTGTTGCAGCGTGAAACCCGATCCCAACCAATATGAGTTAAACGAACAAACTACAACCAACTACGACATATTACCAAATAAAACGCAATAAATGAACAAAACAAAGAAAATCACAAAGAGGATTTAGTTTTATGATTGCTACAACATCAGATAACAAGTAATGAAAAAAAGAAATTACAAATACGAATACAAATAATGTCATGAATTTAACAAGTAATTGCAGTTAACAACTGAAGCATTTTAACAATTAATAACATGTATTAAATAAGGTAATAAATAATTGAAAACAATAAATAAATATCCCAACACTCATGCTTAACCCGCAACTATGCATATACACTCGCCGCCTTGTGTATACGCCGTCCCCACATATAAATTAAATAACAATTAAGCACATCGAGTTCTAATTTCCTCAAGTGAAAGTTAGACACAACACTTACTTATTTCTGCAATCATATCAATACTCAACCATGACCTTTCCTTTAGAATTAGCCCCCAAACCGATCAAATCTAGCCAAATAAAGTTCACAAAATTCATAAGAAACTTTAGAAGCTACCCATGAGCGAAAAAGATTTGATCTTTGATGAAGTAGAAAAAAGTCAACACCAGGCTCGCTTGGTCAAAGCCTGAGATTCAGACCAAAATCCGACTACCCATTTACCCCCGAGCTTGGTTATGTGATTTTTTTCAAAATTCGACCTCAATTTGAGGTTTATATCTCAATTTTGTAAATCCCTAATGTCTGCCGAAATCCCTAATTTCTTCCATAGAATTCAAATATTAATGGTCAGAAATCAATGGGTGATAATGGAAATATATCAACACTAGTCGAAAATCACTAACCAATAAAGTGGGGATGAAACATCTCTTCAAAATTACCTCTAGGCCGCGCTCTGCTTCAAAAATGCTAAAAAATGGTTCAACCCTGACTTTCAGAACATTAAATATTTGGGCGTCAGGTGTTCTTCACCTTCGGGAAGCACCTGATGAATTTGCGAAGAACAAAGGCCAAATGGCCTTCGCGTTCGCGAGGTTCTCTTCCCATTCGTGAAGGCTTAGTTCCCAACCAGCTACTGTGTTTGCGAACCTTGGTTCGTGTTCGCGAAGTGAAACCATCATCTGTCTCCCCAGCATTTGTGAAAGGCAGTTCCCCCAAGCTATCATGTTTCCAACCCTCCTCTCGCGTTCGTTGAGATTAACCATCCCCAACACAAAATTTCTCCTTTGCGATCGCGAGAAAAGATTTGAGCTCAAAAAGCACAATGCAACAAACACAAGAAACGTCTATTGCACAAGTTCAAAAATGTTCTGAAGCCTATCCGAAACTCACTTGCGCCCCTCGGGCCCCAATCCAAATATGTAAAAAATGTAATAACATCACATAAACTTGCTTGTGCAATTAAAACACCAAATAACATTTAAAATCATGAATCGGGCATCAAAACACATGACATTCAAAAGAAAACTCAAGAACCTCTAGAATCACAACCATGCATTTGAATCCGATATAACCAACTCCAAATTGCACCAAAATTTTCAAACATGTTTCAAAAATCAAAACAGACATATTCCAAGTACCAAAACTAAAATCCTAACCCGAATGTCAACCTACAGTGAAACCTATAAAATTTCCAAACATTCAAATTGCTAATTTTCGTCCGAACGAGTCAAATCCACCTAGGGACGTGCGAATTAAATCCTGGGCATACGCCCAAGTCCAAAACCACAATACGGACCTACCGGAATCATCACAACACCTATCCAGGGTCGTTTACACAAAGTGTTGACTGTAGTCAACTCAAGTTATTTTTAAAGCAAAAATCATATTTTCTTCTAATGTTTACGTAAAAACATTCAGGAAAAAGACACGGACCATACACTCACATCAAGAGTTACCAAATGAAGCTAGTGGAGGTCTCAAACCACAAAAATATGGACAGAACTCCAATGACGTATCTGGTCGTATTCTCTACCTCTAAATGTTCGTCCTCGAACGGACGCAGAAAAGTACCTGGACGTGTGAAAAGGTGTTGGCATCTACAGTGCCACGATCGACATACCTTTCTATTGCACTTTCACAAAATGAGAACTCCTAGATCTCAACTTTCGAACCTATCATGCTAGATTGGCCACCGACTCCTCCTTATAGGTCAAATTATCATCAAGTTGAACCGTGATGAAGTCCAAAACATGCTAGCTATCATGGTACTTTTGAAGTATGGAAACATGGAATACTGGATATACTCCTGATAGGCTATGAGGAAATGCAAGCATGTAAGCAACCTCCCCAACTCTCTCTAATATTTTGAATAGCCTAATAAACCTCAGGATCAGTAGACTCCGAAAGCAAATGAAATAGAGGCATATGAATCAGTAGACTCCGAAATCAAATGAAATAGAGGCATCACTAAGCATAATCAGAACAATAACTGTGATGATGGCATCAAATGACTATGCCTCAGGTGTAGTTGGAAATGCACAAAAATGGGGCCGCGCCCCACGACTCTAACCTCTGTGTCTCAGATGGCTTCTAACTGGCTGGCCTCCACCTTTAACAGCCTAATCACTACCACTAGCTGCCTCACCCCAGCCTCAAGGTGGTTTAGCGGTCTGTGGAGCACTTTTGTCACGCCCCGAACCTGGGGGTGAGACTGGAAACTTGAGCTTCACCTATCCTTGCATACCAACTGGCGACTAAGGGATTCTGAACGTATAATGTCATACTTTGGCCATGGGCCACATTGCAAGACAATTGTGAATGCTGACTAAACATCAATATAAAGATGGACTGACAAGGCCGTCATAACTACTACAGTTGGCAAACCAAAAAAGTATACATAAAAGGCCTACATGCCAAACATACTGCACTAACTGACAGGATATGTCTACAAGCATCTAAGTGGATATACTGCGATCGGAATAGGGCCTCTACTAGTAACATATACATATATATATATATATATATATATATATATATATATATATATATATATATATAAGATGTACATAAATCTCTAGACCCGGCAACTCCAAAGGGCATAGAGCTTACCAATCAAGATAAACTCGAGCAACACCTAATGAGGAGGTCTACCCGTCTGAACCTGCACGCATGAAATGCAGTGCTCCCAGAAAAGGAACGTCAATATGAAATAATGTACCGAGTATGTAAAGAAATATACTGAAAGCTGAAACTGAACTGATAATATAATAACGGAAAGTAACTGGAAGTCAAAGATAATCTAAATATATGCTCACCTACTGATACTGACTCAACTCTCTCAATATAGTAAGTAAAATAGTTGTCCGACCTTATAAGGATTGGTATATATACATATAATTGCTATGCCATAGTACGCTCGCTCCTAGGTGCTCGGCCATACTAGGCTCTTTATCTCAGCCAATTAGGCTCGCTTATAGGCGCTTGGTCACCGTGGGCTTGGTGTATAACTTACCATCTGATCAGAGGTTTCCCAATAAGGGCCTGCCCATCGATTATAGCTCGATGGTAATGAAAATATTGTAATACTGTATATATAGATTCTCTGCACTCTTGACTGGAAGAAGATAATACTCAACTGAACATAAAGTACCGATAAGGGAGAATACTGTAACTTATGAGACTAGGATAATGTATGTAAATTCAAGAGTATGAACTTCTCTTTATGCGTTGTTATCAAACTCGTTAATTACAAGATCAAGCCAAGATGAAGGAAGGGCTTAGCCTTAACATACCTGGAGTAGGGAAAAATCCGTATGATATTCTTAGGAAAAGTTGCACTGTACTCCCTTAGAATCGCAAAACCTCATGTTGCTTAAGACACAATCTCGTATGAGTTGTTGGATAACTCACGTTACTATTACATAAGTTCTTATATGAACTTGCTGAAGTATCCTTCCTCACCTTGTAGAAATACAAAGTGATCTTAGAAATGTTTCTAAGCCTTTAGGTGTGGGCCTCACATGGCATGATGATTTGGACCCAAAATTCTCTTAAAAAGTGCAACCTTGATATGTAATATAAGATTCATAATTTGGGTCTTGATCCTTGTTCCAATTACTGCCACATTAGTTTTATTAATCTTATCCAAATATTATAATTAATTAACGACTATTCTCTTGATTAACTTAATAATATCCCACTATCCAATAATTAATCAATTACCCATAAAAATAAGAATGATCTCAAATTACATAAAATAGTACTCATTTTCACACCTTATACCCGTCGCTATCATGGTCATGTGTTACCATGTATGACACTAGTCCATAAATATCGGGTATTATAGCTTGGACCGTATTTTATCCCAAATTTCCAAAATTTAACGAAACTTATTTCTTTGATTCTCTTACCCTTTTACCTTCACGAATTCAGTTATCACTTATTTGAAATTTCGTAATCCATATAATCTCAAAAAATATTTCATTCCCGAACATATGTCGATTAGCTGATGATGAAACTTTAACGTACGAAAATGCATAATGTAACATCTCATTTTCGAGCTTTCATCAATTTACTTATGGAATACTTTCACGTATGAAAACATGGGGTGTAACATCATTCCCCCCTTTATAACATTTGTCCTCGAATTTCGACTGATGTACTTATCATTATCATAACCCATAGATCTTGTGAATGCTTTAGTACTCTCATTTCCATCTAGGCAATTGTTTTGTGAATAAATCCAAAGGACATGGCATTCCCCTCTTTAGGCCTCTTTATCACACCATGACTTGTGTTCGGAACCCTTCCAATCTCGTAATTGTTGCTGCCTTCTATCATGTAACATGTACGACTCTAACCTTGTACGTGCACCTATACAATGCTTCTCTCCTCTTTCCTCCGGCTCTTAGCCAATCTCAAGGCCTCACTTTGTATACATATGCAAAATTATGTCAAGATGTCTC
Organism: Nicotiana knightiana; assembly: GCA_005239525.1. NCBI lineage: Eukaryota > Viridiplantae > Streptophyta > Magnoliopsida > Solanales > Solanaceae > Nicotiana > Nicotiana knightiana. The sequence goes on along the minus strand of ML385286.1, from coordinate 60,670 downwards.
TCTGGGCGTCATTAGCTTTACTACATCTAAGTAGGCCATACTATACCATAACTCTTACTTCGATTTATTGTTACTGAGGTCTGTGACCAAACTCCAGGTTATTCTCGTTGCTTATCCTATATGCATAAATCTAAGTCTTTTAATGCTTCTTCATTACTGGTCATCTGAACAATGATGGCCTAATCTCATCTCATACTTTGTAACTTTTATCCATCCATTGATGATTCACCTTAATGTTGATCTTAGTTTACCAATGATAACTTGACCTCTTATTTAACATTGCCACTGGGGCTCACGTCTCATCAGGAAACATCTGGAGTAATTTCCATAATCGTATTTCATAGCATCTCAATGTGATTAACCTTATGCGCCTATATAATTCATGAAATTTACCTTTTTTTCTTCAAATCTTTATTCAATCGAATAAGGCCCAAACGCCATCCTTTATCTATCACAATTACAGCCTCATTCTACTACAAGGGTAGCATTCCATCTCTTCTAGATGCTACTAGATTTATACTCATTTGAGTTCATTCAAGCTATACTGAGCTTTCTATGACCTAGAGAAACCATTATCTTTCTTGTTTTCATGGGATTAATCCTGAGGACTTATAATTTCTTATCACCTCCTCACTCTCCCTTTCTTATCCTTACTCCTGTCATTAAATCTTGTCGGTTTACTATACTTTAGCTTGCGACCTATACATATATATTTATACTACTCGCAACCTTCCTTCATCTTACTTGCACCATAGATTTCCTTGTGTTATTCTGAAACATTAACCGAGATATTACATCATCTTTAAATCTTCTTTACTCTCTTAACTAAATATTTCGGTACATAGAAACCATAGGCTAGAAGATATGCTACTGACGATGCTGCTATTAGTCCTGGATATCATAGGAAAGAGGAAACTAAAGATTTACATCAACTAAGTAAATCAAGAGTCTAGTTATTGAACCCAGAAAATTATGGACATGGTGATTGAGAACATTGCAAGATCACTATTAATATCATGGGTACAAGAGAAAAAGTACAACAACAATATTCTATAATGACCCTACGATAAATCCAGTTAGAAGAAGTACCGGCCTCATAAAAATTCAGTATGAAGCTCCCACTGGATTGTATATGCACCAGAGGTGCAATTATTATAATAGAGCTTCAAGTTGTGGATGTGAATTATACCTATGTGGAAGGGAGGTATGAATGAGATAGAAGATGTGAGGCGAGACTTTAAGGTAAGTAAGGTAAAGGTGAACAACATACAAGATACTCAAATACAGACGGCGGTGAATAGTACATACTTGAGATAGAAGGCTAGAAGCATCTTGTCATGACCTGGAATTCCTAACCACGGGACCTTGATGGCGCTTAACATCTACTTTCTAGGCGAGTCGGTCTTCTTAAATTAGTAAACCAGTTTTAACGGTTAAATCTCGTACCTTAGCATAGGATGTTCCATAGTAAATCCACATGAGTTCGAAGGGATTATGTCTATTAGGAGGTTATATAGGGTCTAAGACATTATTATTATTCTAAGACCTTGTAAGTTTACAACATTGATACAATTAGATATTATGTTAGTGTGGTATTTTATATTTTAGTGGAGTATTTTAGTAAAAGTTATATAAGAATATTTTTGGATAGTTACCATTATTATTGTTTTCGAATATAGCAAATGATACACATAATATAAGAAAGTTTATGAGATTTTCTTTATTGTAAAGATAAAAATTATTTTTTCACAAGAAAAGAAGGTTATCTTTTTACCATTTTAAGAATTAAGGGTACGAGAATTTTTACGTTTTATATAAGATTAGGAAAATTATAAGTTGAGAAAATATATGTATTTTTACATGGATGTTTTAATAAATATAATAGTGGATGTATTTATATTATATGGTACCATTTGACCATGAAAGTATGATGTATAAAATATATAAAAACAAGTAGAATTTTAAGTAATTTGAGACAATTCTTAATTATGCGGATAATTGGTTAATTACCGGATAACGGGACATTACCTAATTACCTAATAAGTGGATAAATATTAACATTTTCTTCCCACACCCCCGTGGTAGCAAGTCAATTCTTGGACAATGACTCTTAGTCATATTAGATAGGTGGCAAACCAATTCCAAGATAAGCCATAAATCTTTTAACAATCAAAAGATACTTTCTTCTCACATTCTATTTTGACATTCCCATTAATTTTTCTCTTTGCTGTTGAGGCTAAGACTGCCATTGGAAGCTCTATAAACTTTATGGCTATTATACCAAACTTTTTAGCCCTATTTTCTGCATAAGTTGGTTTTGATCACTCTTTATCCACCATTCAACGCTTTTGTGCAGTAATGGAAGTAATTTGTTGTTATGGATGATTTTGATAATTATTCAAAGCCTTTATAGAATCTAGTTCTTCTTCTTTCCTTGCAGATCTTGTATTTGTAATCCTTCCAAAGAACATCATCTGAACTTTTTCCTATTTCGATCTGTCGTTACATGTTTTCGCAAAAGAGAATAGGTTCAGGTATGTTAAGGCTATCCCTTTTTTCTTTTGGCATGACCCAAGTAACTATACGTAAACGTAATGCTATTTCTTAAGTGGTTCTACTCTTAGCAGTTAAGGATATCTATGTTAATCATTCCTGTAAAGATGATATTCATGCATGTCTAAGTATGTTCTTAAGTTTTTATTTAGGTATTTGATAAAGATGTTAATGTTTATAATATAGTGATACATGCATCTTCATTTATCACCGTGCTACGGCCGGTCGGGAAGACATGCATCTTCATTTACCACTGAGCTACGGCCGGTCAGGCAGACATGCATCTTCATTTACCACCAGGCTATGGCCGGTCGGGCAGTTACCACCGGTTGGGAAGTTATGTATAATTATTTACCACTGGTTGGGAAGTTATGCATTTACCACCGAGCTACGACCAGTTGGGAAGTTACCACTTATCAGTTGGCAGTCATGCATCATAAGATATGGATAATAGTCTCAAAGACAAGCATATATATATGTAAGAATAATAAGTAAGAATATATGGTAGCACTTCAGAGATTCAGATTAATTCTTATATGTCTTTAATTAATGTTAACTTATTGTTATGTTTCAGTTCTGCCCTACTTCCATCCGCCATTACATGTTTTCACAAAAGAGAATCGGTTCTGGTATGTTAAGGCTATCACTTATCTCTTTTGGCATGACCCAAGTAACGATGCGTAAACGTAATGCTATTCCATAAGTGGTTCTACTCTTAGCAGTTAAGGATGTCTATGTTATTCATTCCTGTAAATGTGATATTCAATCATGTCTAAGTATGTTCCTAAGTCCTTATTGAGGTATTTGATAAAGATGTTAATTTTTATAATACAATGATACATGCATCTTCGTTTACCATCATGCTACAGCCGGTCGGGCAGACATGCATCTTCATTTACCACTGAGCTACAGCCAGTCGGGAAAATATCCATCTTCATTTACCATCGAGCTACGGTCGGTCGAAGCAGTTACCACCGGTTGGGCAGTTATGTATCATTATTTACCACCGGTTGGACAGTTATGCATTCATGCCTGCAAGTATACGCAATCAGTTTGACGTTCCTTCATAGTAGACGAGATTGGCATTTAGCGAAAGATCGGTAAAACTTCACCTCATTCGGAGTGGAGCCGAGTCTATGAGTCATCATGTTAGAGTTTTGCTACAGACATACGAGTAGGACGGTACCCTGTCTCATTTGATGTCAAATAATCTTAGAGGCCTTATAGATAGAGGTTCTTTTTGTATAGTATGTCAGAGGCCTTGACTGCCCATATGTATTCATGTTTTAAGAAAAATGGTTCAGTGAAGCAGTGTTCACCCATTTACACTTATATATTACGAGTTGTGGCCATATTGGCTCCTGATAGTTATAAAGAAAAAAAATGTTGTAGAGTTGTTCGCTCGGGCTAGTGCGGCAACGAGTGCCAATCACGCCTCTCTAGCTTTGGGGCGTGGCATTAACAATTATTATAGGGTGATGATAATTAATGATTAATAAACTCATAAATGAACACAATGTTAATATAAATAAAGTGGTGCTAAACTACTCCCACAAATATTGTGTCACAAGTACATGAGCAAGTAGAACACTACAAATACTGTATGAACTAAAATACAATTATTTGAAACTAAATAAATACTAAAACATAATAGAAGGGGACTTCAAGGGCTGCAAATACCAGCAACTCTACCTCAACTCTCCAAAACCAGCTGAATTCGAGCATCCTCACTACGTGTCACTGGGACAAACACTGGTATCTACAGCAGAAGTGTAGCATAGTTACAATCGACCTCATATACCCTGTAAGTTCCGAGCCTAACCTTAACAAAGTAGTGGCGAGTCTATGACAGTTCCCTCACACTAAACTTGTACGAAACCATAATAACAAAAACATGAATAGAATATAAACAGTAAACTCAAGTAACCGGACCCGTAGGTCAACTACTACAGGGCCCCAGAATAACACTTTTGCTCGACTTATCAGAATATCATGGTACAATTACAACAGTCAGACACAATAAAATAGGTCTTCTCTGTAACGTCGTGAAATAAGATCTACAAATACATATGAATATCAATTCTTCTACGTTGCAACAACAACCAGATCTAAGCATGTCATCATATGTTCAATATCATTGCGGTGTGCAACAGGATCCAACCAATTAATAATTATCGTTGCACATGCAACCCAATCCCAAACAATATGAATTAAACGAACAAATTTCAACCGACTATGGCATATCACCAAATAAAATGCAATAAAGGAACCAAACAAAGAAAGTCAAAAAGCGATAAAATTGTTATATGATAGCTCACAAAATCAAATAGTGTCACGACCCAATTCCACTGCGTGTAATGGCACCTAAATTAACTCTCTAGGTAAGCCAACAGTTATATAATAACAATGAAATCAGATAATCATGGTTCAGTAACTCAACAACGGAAAAACATCATCATGTATCTGACAATAAAGCCATAATACCGCTATAACCATCCCCAAAATCTTGTGCCTACGAGTACACGAGCACTACCGAATAACTAGATACAAGCAAAAATTTTCTAATACAAGTGTATAAATAATAGACCAATAAAGATAGAAATAACTGAAAGAGAACTCCAAAATTTGCGGATAACATAGCAGCTACCTCGTAGTCTCCCAAAGGTTGGCTGTCACAACACAAATCGATTGGTCGTGACCAGTGACTGAGTTCTACCTGTCGAACACCCCTAAGCATGTGTCTAAGATATAAACATGAAATAAGTGTAGGTCACGTATATCTTCTGGCAATAAACTACTGATTAATGTGAATAACATATGCAGGAAAACATGCCCAAAAGACATATATACATATATAACGGTAGGGCGAGCCGACAAGGCCATAAACTGTTCAACTATACATGATTGTCTACACACCTCTAATAGAGTGTACAACAGTATAAACGACAGTACTGGGACCCTTCATACCCATATATGTATACAAAAGTATCGTACCAAAACTCAATAGCAGCTCCGGATCAAATGAAGCACACCAACTCCCGTTGAGCCAGGATCCTAAGAAAGGGTACCGCCAGCCTATCTACCTGCACCAGCAGTCATGAAAGGCAGGGCCCCATGCAATAGGGGCATCACTACGAATAATGTACCCGAGTATGTAAGGCATAAAAATAAGAATATAAAAGACATGAAAGAGACATGGAGTGAATGACTCAACCAATAAGTCTGAATAGCTCTTGAAGCATTCCCATATGCATCGGCTTTTTCTAAATTGACATATCTAGGCTCTCCCAATCCAACAGGTTCCCTTTCTTTCGAAATGGGATTGCAAAAAGTCAAATCAAAGGCTTTCCTAGGTATAGGCAAATATGGGAGGGATGAGAGCGCAAGTTGGCGTGGGGTCAAGGGCAATAACATCTGATAAGACAGAACAAAATTTTATTTGAATTACAAGTTTGTAGCTAAAGGAAGGGAAATCAACCGAGACCCCGTTAGTAGCGGCGAGCGAGGGCGGATTGGGGGTTTGTAGAAAAACAAACACGAAGTGTTCTTGTACGAGAGGCCTAATGATACTTGCTTGAACATGGCAAGTATCAACGTGGAGATTCAAACGCGATTTTGATTACTGATTCTACACAAAATCATGTCCCGGTACATTTAGGGTGAATCTTCAGTCCCCTGACATTTCGGTTCGTTGATATTTCTCGATTCGTTTTTGTATATAGTATTTCCCTAATCCTATATGAAATCGGTCTGCATGAAATATGTTTTCCTTATGTTGATGTGACTGGTTTCTTTCGTTATGTAATTATAAATTTGTCACTATATAAACCCCTCATCAGTTCCCCTTTAGGCACATTTTTTCCATTTTCTATCTGACTCGCACTCGTTCTATTTAGTATTTTATTTCTCTGAATTCTTATTGTTCTGATTCTATTCTTCGTCGGTTGAAAGCCAAGGTCACCTCGGTATTGTTCTATAACCTTCTCCGGCACAAGCATTGCTCAAATTCCTCGATACTCTTATGAACTTTGAAGTGCCGAAAATCCTAAGGTTCTCATTGCTCTCCTTCACTCGTGATTGTTGTTGAATTGCTTCTAAAAGTCCGGTTTTCTCCCTTTTGCTCGTTTCTCTTTGCTACTGGATGGTACTCTTAAATTTTGCATCTTAATTATTATTATGAACATTTTTTTATCTTATTTCCTTTATTTATTCATACCTATGTGCACTCTATATGCCACTACTATGTGAACACCTTTTAAAGGAGAACATGTGACTTAGGGCTATAGTTTTCTGCAATTTGTAAAACGCAACACTATATTGTGTTACATGTTATTCTATCATTGCTACTACTTCATTATTAACATGGTATTCTGAGGGTTCATGTATGATACTGCTAGTTCACTTGAGTTTAATCACCTCTAGTGTGATCTTTGCCAGATGTAACTATACTCATCCATCTGTATGTGATAATAGACCCGTAGAACCCCTCTATTAGCTTTAAGAATAAGATGAATACATGGTGTTTGACCTGCTAACTGTCATACCTAGAAACCATGTACATAGGATGTTTATGTCTTAGACTTTCTTGTTATGAATTCCTGTCTTGGTTGTGATCTTTTAAGCCTGGCCATTTTAGAAGACCTCCCTTTAAGATGCAATCACTTTAAGTCGATCCCATCAGATGTATGTTTATGCTACTGGACCTATGTGATTTAGTATGTCCCTTAGATGTTGTACTTAGAGTATATGCTTGTGAGACCCTTCATGTGGTTTTGAAAAGTTTCAAGTATGTTTCTTGCCTTACTTATGTGCTCTCTCCCATTTACTAAACCTCACATCTTAGAATATTACTTAGGATATCATGACTATTATTAGTTTATAAACTTTGAAGATTCTTCCAGCTTAAGGTCGAAGTCGTTTCCGATAGCTTGTTAGCATAGCCTTCAATTTATAATATGTATCTTGTGGGATGTTAGTTAAAAGATTTGGTCTATTTGAGAATCCGAGCTTGGTCTGTTGGGCCTGACTAGGTACTGAGTCCCAAAGTGCCTTGTCTGCTTAACCTTATGCATCTGAGCTTGGGCCTGCTGGTCTGTATGAAATTGGAGGCTGTTGAAAATATGTCACTGATTACTTGTGTATTTATATTGGACCGCTAATTATTTTCCCTTTGTTTTGTAATAATTTGTAAAGATAATAACGGGGGAAAATTAGTTTTAAAGGGGCATGGGGCAATTTAACTCTCGAATGACTAGGTAGACGCACGCCTATAGGTCCAAATAACCTTGTCAGCTACTTGTCAACCATGCTCTATTTCTTCATATTACTTTTTACTAGCTACCATGCCTGTAGGAACTTCATTTTCTCCTGTCTTACATAGAAATCATTAGTGTAGGATCTCAAGCATATGGTAATCAGAAAGTCAGTTAGAAATCATGCTTATATGACCTACTCTATGCTAATTTATTTGACAATTTGCGCTACTATACTTAAAATCCATGCCTATAGATCTTTTATGCGAAATAACCTAAATGTGGTACCACGTTTTGAAAACTATGTTCCAAATGCCTTACACCTAGAAACCATGTCCTCAGGATTGCAATCATGAGCTTGTATTACTTGACCACTCCACAACATAAACAATCTAAGACTTGAATCACATAGAGATCTTGCCTATAAAATTTAACAATGAACTCTTATTTTGCCATGATATCCAGGTAGAAATCATGTCTATAGGCTTGACACTCAATAGGTGCATATTCATTCATTGTCATAGTCAGTCACTTACAGCTTCATCTAGCAATGTTGTTCAAAGTTCAGACTAACTAATTCGATAATAAGAATTAATTAAGAAACTATGCAGTATAATTCACGATTAGAAATCATGTTTATAGGACAATTGATTGGACCACCTCTTTAAAACCCATTCAATTAGTAGTCATTTGTCCTTTATGTGAACCTACCTGCGGAGGTAAACGTGAACCCTTTTATACTAACTGTGCTTCGTTAAAGTCCTTGTTTAGACTATTTGGCGCCTAGTTTTTACTTTTGAGCAGCCCTAGGATTAGTCTAGAACCACCCTTATAGTTGTTCAATACCTCCTAGACAGTAGGCATGAGATGTGTAGGAATATATAGGGTACGACTTAGAATTGAATTAGTATAACCAGGTAGCGAAAAATAATAGTCTGTAATCAATAGATTATATGACAAACCATTGCACTTAAGACTACGAAGTATGTCTATTTATCCGTGTATATCTAGTCTTGGTGATAGTATTACTGAGAATATTTGTTCAAGTAGTCCTCAGGTTGAAAGTACTTGTAACCACAAGGTTTTATCAATTAATATTAGTCAATAGATGAAGTATTTTGTTGTTCCATTCCAAATTATTATCTTTGTATTGTCTCCGTACTACTTCTTCCAATTAGTCAATTATTAGTGGTTGAACTATATTCTGTTTTTCTGCTCCACCTAGAATAATTTGTATCTATCCAATAACATATTTATTAATCTAGCTTAATAATGAAGTAATTCGTATGTCTACCTAGGAAAACTTAGTTAATAAGTTAATATTCTCACATAGTTTTAAAATTTGGCCGGGAACAAAAATTGTGGACCTCGAAGAGTGCCTAACACCTTCTTTTCGAGGTAATTTGAGCCTTTACCTGATCTTTCGTAGCGCAGACTAGACTTAGCCAGAGTTACTTGCAAATATGTACCCTAACACACCTTAAAATCGTTAGGAGGTGACTCTGTCACATGTCGAAACTCCCTTTTGCGAGAAAACGGGGTGCGACAGTAGCAACAAAGCTCAAAAAGATCAAAGAAGACCTAAAATAATTTTTCAAATTGAGCAACAGCTATGATTTTTCTTCAACTCACATTCTGGGGTAAGTTCTAGACACAAATCCAATAACATGGGCTACACAAAAATCTCACTTCACACATTGGCACATGACTCAGTAAGGAGGGTCTCATTCTGATTCTCAAATCAAAGCAAGTATTCATGGATGCAAGAGATGTTACGCATATATTATAAAGTGAACATGAGTCAAGAAAATGAGCCACAGGTGTGACAAAACATGTTATCCAGTTCATCAAGGTAGCATATGAAATTTCAAAACATGGAAAAGGTACTACACGTGTCAAGGCCTAAATATGCTACAATCAAACAACTCAAAAGGCGCTGAGGAATCACATTATTCCTCCCCCTTTTTTATCTTAACTCCCAGTATACATTAAGAATAAAAATTTCACCCGATTCAAGTTATTGTTACACCCCATGTTTTCGTACGTGAGAGTACGTCGTAAGTCAATTGATATAAGCTGATAAATAAGATTATTTTGAATCATATAAAGTAAGCTAATCATATTACCTTGGATGTTATAAATATTTAAGATAATGAATAAAGAGTACAGAGAGGGTTGGAAATCTTAGAAGTTAAACCAATTGAAGAAAATAAGTTTCGTCGAAAGTCGACAAGGTTAGAATGTTATAACATGTACTTTAGGGTGAAACAATGGTTCTTAAATAATAAGTAAGTAATGCTGTGAGTTATTTTGTTCGTATGATAGTCCTATGCTAGGTTTTGATATCAAGCAAGTTGTGGAACAAAAGTTGGCAAATGTCTTCACAAGTTACATTCATAATGTGCTGAAAATTAGGTCAAATGTAGCTGAGATTTTCTCCCAATATAATTGGAATTAGGGAATGATGCACCTACCAAATTAAAGATATATAAGTCCAGTTTCTAACGCATTTAACTGTTCATCTATATGACATCGGACTAGAGAGATATTCACGTTTTTGCGAGACTGCACAAAGTAGCTCCCATGGGACCCACAAAGTCGGTGTAACCTCCAGCTTGTATTTAAGTGAATTCTAAATAGTTTTCACTCATTTTTATCGTTAAAAATAGTTATTAAACCCTCCTAAATGCTCTCCAATGTTTCTCCATGATTCCATGGTGAAAACCTAAGATAAAAACATTAATTCAACACTAGAAACCCCGCGGTGCTTGCTAGATCGTAGTTCTTCATCTTGTGGCTGTTTTGGAGGGTTTCCTCAAAGTGAAATAACCTCATGTATCATCTGGTTCTTGTTGATTAAGGTAATAATCAGTCACTACTTCATACATATTAGATTTTTAAGGTGAACTACAAGTGTTGACACTCCAACTTGAACACCAAAAGTTGATTCAAGAAGAGAATACAACACCTATAGTGTTGTTGTGTCATTGAGGGTAATTGTGGGTTGTGTTTAGACGAAATGTCACGTGGTTGATACTGTATAAGTTGAGTATAACATCCTACTAATTGTGCTTAATCTTTCTTGTATGTTGGTTAAGTTGTTAGGATAATAAACTACAAGATAATACTTGGATTAACTTAAGTCACTTCTATGGTGTTGTATTGCCATTGAGAGCTGTTGTAAGCTAAATATAACTTGGATTTCAGATTGAAGCTACTTTAGGAGGTATTTGTATTGTGTTCTTGCAGGTTCTTAAGGTTATCTTTGATGTTGATTAAATTAAATGGTTGGACTAGACATAAACTAGTGAATTAAGTTGCACATTGAAGAAAGTTGGAGTTGTGGATTGTTTCCTTTGTTATAAATATATGGTATAAGGATGGAATAATTGATGAATTAATTCATTATCATATTAATTATGTTTTTAAGTTAATGTATGAAGTTTATACATGGTTATATGGGTTATATGGATCCTGATCGAGCTTGCTGCCAAAATGATTGTTGAACTAATCGGAGAGCTTATTGTGAATTATATTGTTGTTGTTTGGGCTATTTGGTGAATTTTAGTAACATATGGGATGTAATAAAAATAGGGGAGGTGCTTTCCATTTTCTTGTAGAATATTGGTTTTTAAATATGAGAATTACAATACTTATATGATGACGACAAAGTCGGGTTACTCATTGTAGACGTAAGAAGATCACATTGAGCTTTGTTGACGATTGGAGAGAAGATTGCAAAGGTATGTTAAGGCACTTCCTTCTTTTTTTGGCATGATGTAACGTGAAACGATCGTAAACGATACGCTATTTCATAATGAATCTACTCATAGCAACTATGTTGTTCTATCCTTACAAAGTTATTCTAAGAAAGTATGTATGATCCTTGAGTCCTAGTGAAGTTCATATTGATGGTATGATGTCCATAATGTTAATCGAACGTGCAAATACCTTACGTCACTCCGAAAGGTTTAGAGCGTGATTCCATGAGTCTAGCATGCATTATATATATTATCTAATTTACTCTACCGAGTCGTGCTATAGTCGACTGTGTACAACACCTATTGTGAAACCACTGATAAGTTGGGTTTACCGAGATCCACGTGGCCGGGTATGATTCTACCGAGCCTTATGATAGCCGGGAATGTTTTTACCTAGTCCTCTTTAAGGCCGGATATGATATGATGATGATGATGCCCTCAGAGGCGGATGTTTTTAAAAGATTTTGTAAATATATATATCATGCATTTCATGTCACTATCTCTTAGAGGAACTCAGATTCTATAGGTTGTATCTCTTATATCTCTCTTTACATTACTGTTCTTATTTATGCTTTTCTGCCTTACATACTCAGTACTTTATTCGTACTGACGTCCCTTTTGCCCGGGGATGCTGCATTTCATGCCCGCAGGTCCCGATAGACAGGTTGACAGTCCTCGTAGTAGGCTATTAGCTCAGAGGAAGGTGTTGTTACACTCCATTTTCTCCGGAGTTTCCTATTTGGTCAGTATGATTAGGAAATGTATTCACTGGTATAGCGGAGCCCTATCTTGACCTATATTACATTTATGTAGTCTTAGGGGCTGGTAGATAGATGTCAGGTATATGGATACTTGTATGGCCTTGTCAGCCTATGTTTTGAGTTTATAAATGATCATGTGAGCCTAATAGGCCCGTATGTCACATGTATAAGTTTCTATATATTGTTGGGTCATCCTATGTCTAGTATGCACTTATATTTTATTCTGGTTATCTCATGACGACCCTTTTGGACCATTTACCCATGATAGTATGATAAGAAATATATGTTATGTTGGTACTCGGTATAGTAAGATACCGGGTGCCTGCCACGACCCTCTGATTTGTGTCTTGACATAAGTGGTATCATAGCATTTCTGTCCTAGGGAGTCTACAAGCCGTGTCTAGTAGAGTCTTGTTGATGGGTGTGTTGTGCACCACACTTATAAGCAGGAGGCTACAGGGCATTTAGGACTGTCACTCTTTATTTTTACTCTAGATCATGTAGTAGAGCTCAGTTATAAGAAATCAATCTCCTAAATTCTATTACAGATAATACAATGATGCCTACATATAGAAAGTCATTTGGTAAGATATTAAATATGGTTGTGGGAGAGTTTAGTCAGAGGAACTCAATTTTGCATCATGCTTATGAGTAAATGTGAGGTCTTCAGCAGATCATGTGTGTACTAAGATGTGTAAGTTTCTTGATAAGGATATCTAAGGCAAGAATATCTATCCACCCATATGGTAAAAAGAAATAAGAGAATCAGAAGGTAGATACAAGTTTCAAAAAGTAAAATAAACAAGGTGAAGAAAGGTACGAGGTACCCAGTTAGTGAAGATTACCAGTATCTATAATTGAGGCATAGAAATATAAGTATTTTGAGTTACGTTCAACAATAATAGAGGTATGTACAATTGTCCACACCCATCTCAGTTATGTCATATGAGAGCTAACAAATATAGTTTAAGAGTAGGATGGATATCAGGATCCCACTAGGGTTGAAGTAACCCAAAATTGTCTATTGATTGTTATCATTAGCTAATATTTCCGAAGGATAGTGAAAATATGGTAATAGATCTCCTTATGAGAGACCCATATGAGGTGCACTCTATAACAGAACAGTCAGATATAAATACTAGAATGTTCAGAAATTTCAGAAGATATGCAGTGGAGTCCTAGAAGGGTTACATATTTACCTTAGTATGACTCTTGCCCCTAGTAAAGAGAGAGAGAGAGAGAGATAGAGAGAGAGAGAGAGAGAGAGAGAATGTTAGGCATCCCAAAGAACTAGTGAGATGAAGCAGGGGGAGCTAAAAGCTAAGGAACATTTTGTTGAAGTCTTCAGAATAAGGTGACAAACAGAAATGTTAGCAGGAAAATAAGAAGAGAGTTAATGTCACGACCCCAAATCCTATGCCGGCCATGATGGCGCCTATCATGATACTAGGCTAGCCAATCTACCGCGAAGTAACATAAGGACTTTCCCTTAAATTCAAAAATATTTGATATTCCATAAAATTCTTCCGATTTAATAGTTTAAAGAAACAAAATGAATAAAATAGTTTATACACTGCCCCAAAATCCTAGAGTCAACCATCATGAGCATGTACAAACAATACAATGTACTACTATTTCTTTACTACAACCAGTACTAGGAAATGATATCGAATAACAGGATGAGAAGGGAAAGAGGGCATGCTGCAGACGAAAGCAACTACCTCAAAATCTCGAACAAAACTCCAAGCGAATACGAAAATAGCTATCGCTCAAACCCAGCACCTGAATCTGCACACAAGGTGCAGGGAGTAATGTGTGTACGCCAACTCAGTAGTAATGAAAGTAAATAATTTCTAAGGCAACGAAACACGTAAAAACAGTCATAAATACACAGAAAATGAACTCCTTCTTTCAGAAAACACATATACGATGCCTTATAACATTTAAAAGTCAATATCAGTAAAATATCATTTGAAAATGTACCTTTTCACAAATTACATATAAATCAAAACGATTCAGTATATAAAATTGACGGAGTTCACAATAGTCTTCCAGATGGAAACATGTATCATAAATTGCCCGCGGGCGTATCATCACTTATTATCAGTCACTCAGCATGTCTCAAATCCACTTAGCATCAGCCCCTCGGTCTACCTCAAAATCAATCGTGCCTCCCAAATCACTCGTCACTCAGCACTCGACAATCGGCACTCGCACTCAGTAGGTACATGCGCTCACTGGGGGTGTACAGACTCCAGAGTGGCTCCTACATCCCAAGCACTAATATCAAACCATCTCATGGCATAATCACTCATGCTCTCGGCCTCTCACATATTATAAACAGTACAACATGTTGCGGCGTGCAACCCGAATCCAATAATATCCTCTCAACATAGGCACTCGGCCTCACTCAGTCAGAAATCTCTTAAAGCCAACTGGGCTATCAAATAAATGGGGTACTCGCCCCAAAATATCATTTTATATCACAAAAGTAGTGTAAATGAGACTGAGTTTCGAAATCAGTTAAACAGGGGATGCTTGAGTGCAAATAATAAGTCAACACAGTGAGGAATAGCAGTAAACAGCCCCCAAGGGGTCCAAACAGGTCGGCACAAGGCCCCAAATGTGGCGTACAACCCAAAATATAATAATAGTCTTAAAACATTAATATCATATGAAGTAGAATCAAATTCACAACTTAATATTTGCCACGGGACGGACCAAGTCACAATCCCCCAACCGTGCGCACCACACACTCGTCATAGTATGTGCGCCACTCCGAACAGTAATAAAAATGTGAAGTCCGGGGTTTCATACCATCAGGACAAGATTTACAGTCATTACTTACCTCAAACCGGCCCAAATACTAATCTGTGATGCTCTTGCCTCTCGAATTAGCTTCCGATTTCGACGAATATAACTAAAACCAGATTAATATAATCAATAAATGCTAGGGAGACGAAACCCATTCAAATATTATCAAAATTAAGCACAAATCTAGAAAATAGCCAAACCCAACCCCTAAGCCCACGTCTCGGAGTTTGATAAAAATCATAAAACTAGAATCCTTATCCTTCCACGAGTCTACCCTTATAAAATACATTCAAATTCAACCACAAATGACCCCTCAATTCCTCAATATAAAGTCTCCAAATTCCCAACCCCTAAACCTCCAATTTAGTCGCTAATTTTCCAGAATTCCACCCCTAATCAGTCAAATAACACCATAGAAATGAGTTTTAGGTCCAAAAATCTTACCTCCATGAAGTTCTTTTGATTTCCCTCTACAAAACTCTCCCTCAAGCTCAAAGCCACATGAAAACTTTGATGAAATAAGCAAATTTCGCGAAGGTTGGTATTTATACTATCTGTCCTGTGAAACCGCACCTGCGGTCCTAGGTGCGCTTCTGCAGAATTCCTCTAAAAATCCAACATCGCACCTACGGTCCATACGCCCGCACCTGCGATCCGCACCTGAGACCCAAGGTTGTGCATCTGCGGGAATAGCTTAGCCCCCCAAACTCCACATTTGTGGCTCCCAGACCGCACCAGCGACCTCACACCTGTGGCTCCCCCTTCCGCATGTGCAAAAAACTAGAAAACTTTACACATGTAGTTCCACTTTACCAAAAACCATGATGATAACCATCCAAACTAATCCTAAGGCCTTCGGGACCTCAACCAAAAGTACCAACAAGTCATAAATGATCACCGGAACCTATTCAAACCCTCGGAACGCCCAAGATAACATCGAAACACCAAACTAACCCATGATTCAAGCCTAAGGATTTTTCAAACTTCCAAAAATCACCAACAATGTCGAAACTACACAAAACTTGTCCGAATGACCTGAAAATTTGCACACACATCCAAAATGACGCTATGAACCTGTTCCAACTTTTGGAATTCCATTCCGACCCCGATAGCTAATTTTCCACTGCCGAGCGGAAATTGCCAAAAACTAAATTTAGCCAAATCAAGCCCAATTCTACTCCGGACCTCCAAATGACATTCCTAACACAATCCTGAGTCCCAAATCAACTAATGAATCTATCCGAGCCACAAAACCCCCATTCCGAGATAGTTTACCTAATAGTCAAGTTCCGGTTGACTTTTCTAACCATAAGTCCAACTTAAGAGACTAAGTGTCTCATTTCTCACCACGACCACTCTGAACCCGAACCAAGCGACTCAACACGACATAATTAGGCTAAGCAACATACGATAAAGCAGAAATAGGGGAAACAAGGAAAAATCTTACGGAACAACCCAAAATAGCCACCGACTCTGCCTCATATAACATATCACCCTCAAGTTGAATCGTGCTGAAGTCCAAAACATGAGACAGGTCACCAACATACTTCTGAAGCATGGAAACATGAGACACCAGATGAACACTTGATAAGCTGGGTGGCAAAGCAAGTCTATAAGCCGTCTCTCCAACTCTCTGAAGCACCTCAAAAAGCCCAATGAACCGGGGACTCAACTTGCCCCTCTTCCTGATTCGCATAACACCCTTCATGGGTGACACCATCAGTAGCACCTTTTCCCCAACCATGAAAGACACATCCTGGACATTCCTGTCCGTATAACTCTTCTGCCTAGACTGCACCGTGCGAAGACACTCCTGAATCAACTTCATCTTATGCAATGCATCATGTACCAAGTCTGTGCCCAATAGCATAGCCTTACCCTGCTCAAACTAACCAACTCGAGATCTATACCTCCTACCATATAAAGCCTCATACAGAGCCATCTGGATAATTGCCTGATAATTATTATAATATGCAAAATCCACGAGTGGAAGAAACTGGTCCCATGAACCCCCAAAATCTATGACACACGCACGCAACATGTCCTCCAGAATCTAAATAGTGCGCTCTGACTGTCCGTCCGTCTGAGGATGAAATGTTGTGTTCAATTCGACCTGAGTACCCAACTTTTTCTGCATGGCCCTCCAAAACTGAGATGTGAAATTGAGTACCTCTGTCATAAATGATAGAAATTGGGACACCATGCAACGGACAATCTCCCTGATATAAATCTCAGTTAACCGCTCCGAAGAATAAGTAGTACCAACAGGAATAAAGTGCGGGGGCTTGGTCAGCTGATCCACAATAACCCATATAGCATCGAACATCCTCGAATTCCGTGGGAGCCCAATTACAAAGTCCATGGTGATCTGCTTCGACTTCCACTCCGGAATATCCAACCTCTGTTGCAAACCACCTGGCCTCTAGTGCTCATACTTGACATGCTGGCAGTTGAGACACCGAGCTACAAACTCAGCAATATCCTTCTAAATCCTCTTCCACCAGTAATGTTATCTCAGATCATGATACATCTTCGCGGCACCCGGATGGATGGAATACCGCTTGTTGTGGGCCTTTGCTAGAATCAACTCTAGAAGCCCAGCCACATTATGCACGCATATCCGACCCTGCATCTGTATAACCCCATCATCACCAATAACTACATCCCTGGCATCACCTCGCCAAACCCTATCCTCAATAACGAGCAAGTGAGGGTCATCGTATTGGTTGATGTTTTATACGTCAATACCACACAAGAGGGGGTTGATTTGTGTAGTGTCCAATTTCCGAGTGTTGTCTCAATAGAAGAACCTATTTCTTCTTGGTGTTCCAACTTCTACTGGTACAGAATAATAAATGCAGTAAAGTAAAAACACAGAGATTTTTACGTGGAAAACACCTGGCTCAAAAGGTGAAAAAACCACGACCTACTCCTCAGTAGAATTTTCCCAAACTCTTCACTACAACTCTGATCCAAACAACATTTACAAAACAAACTCTTTTGTAAACCTAGGACTAACTCTAATCCCTTTATAGAAAACTAGCCTCTAGCTAATCGCGACAAGCTTCAAGTTAACTCTAATTTGAACAATGTGTACCTATTACACTTGCTTCTAATAAAGCTGAAAGATACAATATTAAATCACCTACTACAACCAACTAGAATCGAAAGACAAACAGATGGAACTAGTTCTTCTAGCTGGTCAGTAGCCTTTGCGTCGCACAGGATTCTGCTTGCAAAATTTCTCTGGTAATTTTACCTTCAATTCTTGCTTCAGTTCTGTCTTTGTGCGAATTATTCTTCAGTAGGAATACTTCAACATTATATAGCGCTAGAAGTTGAGATGTTCTTGTTTAGTTCTAATGCAACTCTTCTTTGGTGGAAGAGTTTGTATTTATCTCCACTTCCTTCCTTTATTTTTGTCCTTGTTGAGCTTGATATCTAACCCCTTATCAATTTGCAACCTTTTCGCATTAGGAGACAACCTCTTAGTTCATGAATAATTCAAAGATCGCGTTTATCTCATGTGCATGTACAGTTCTTGTGCCAATTGGTTCATTCGAGATGTTTGCCCTGATGAACCTGGTTCAATTGGGTACGTATTTTTCAATCTTCAAAATCATGCAGTGACTTGGGTCAACAAATTCTCCCTTTTTGATGATGACAAACTCTGTGCTCAACCCTGTATAAACTTCAAACACTTTGTATGGGTTTAAGCATTTATCATGGAGAGACCATGTTCATTAGGTTATAATATCACAACTTTTTGAAATTTTGAAAAAGCACATATCTTCCCCCTTTAGGCATCATCAAAAAGATGCAAAATGATAAACTTACCAAAGTTGTTAATAATTACTCATGGCCATTGAGGCAACTGTAGGTGCAAACATGATTAATCATCAAAATAAACCAATAAATGTAAGCTATCTAAGAAACTGAGACAAGTCAATAATAAAAAAAGCATAATTCAT
Source organism: Nicotiana knightiana (assembly GCA_005239525.1). Classification (NCBI taxonomy): domain Eukaryota; kingdom Viridiplantae; phylum Streptophyta; class Magnoliopsida; order Solanales; family Solanaceae; genus Nicotiana; species Nicotiana knightiana. Next base: position 41,558 of record ML385286.1, on the reverse strand, counting down.
TTGATTAGAATGCAATTCACGCACCATACAAATAACTAAAGCAGTCACTACCATAAGCAAAAACAACAAAAAATAGAAACAGAACAAAACCCGAACTGGGCAATGAGGGGTTTTTGGTAGTTTTGGAATTCCTAAGGTTGGGAAGGGGAAGATGATGTTGGGGTCTTGACATGAAGGAGAGAAATCAGTTGTTTAGGAACACCTTGATTTTTCTCCTTCTCCTTGGCTAGTTCAGATCTGAGAGCATCCCGCTCAGCTTCAACCTCATGAAGGCGAGAATTCAATTGAAGGATCTCCGCATCCTTTATCTCTCCCTCCTGCACCAATGACCTGACTTTGCTATTGACTGGATGCTTCCTAGATGAACCAGGTTCATCCTCAGGAACATTGACAATATAATCATACGTCAGCAAAGTGTTCTTCCCAAAATAATCCTTAGCAGTAGCCATCTCAGCTTTCTTCATAGTAACCTGGAAGTGGGCAAGCACAGCTGTTAGAATAAAGCCATAAGGAAAAGTGTGTGCTTTGGTTCCATTTACAACTCTGTCCAAGAGCTGAATGATGAAAGCTGGCCAGTTAATCTACTTTCCCCTGTACAGGCACTCCATAAGTGTTAAGTTCATGTAACTAGCGATGTGCCTACGCTCTTATCTTGGCAGTATAAACTTGATCACAAATTCGAAAAGTAGCTTGTCCGGGGATTCATTTAACTTTTGAACACTGGCCTGGGCTCAAGTTTCTTCTCATTTCACAAAAGATTCTGGTGATGTTTAGAGCTGAGGTCATTCCATCGAGACTGGGCCATCTTTGCCTACTGTAATCATCATAGTCCTCAGCGGGGATATTCAGAATCTCTCCCAGCTCCTTTGCATCAAATATGATCTGAATCCCATTAGCTATGGAGGTTACCCTGCCATCTTTCATACTTGCATTGGCTATAAACTCCACCAGTTCATTCCTTGCCAGCCTTCCTTCCAGGTGAAGGACCATGTCCTTCCATCCCTGCACATCCGTGCATTCAACAAAAAAAAACATTCCCGATTCTTCCAGATCTCTCACCAGCTTTCCTTTAAGAATAGTACGCTTGCCAAACATGGTGAGTTTGTCAGATTGCTCACTAGAGATTTCCTCTTCTCCTCCACTCCATTCTCTTTCTTATTCAACAAACTTCAATTTCTTGGCCTTGGAACTGGTCCTTTTGCAGTGCTTGAGGGTGTGGTAGACACAGAAGCTGACTTCTTTGAGGAAGCCTTAGACTTCTTGGGCTTGGGTGTCTCAACCACAATTGGAGCCGGCTGCTCCTCTTGATGGAACAAGTCCATCGTCTCATCATCAACAATAACAGCCTCAATAGGCTCTCCTACCTTTGCCTTTCCCTTTGCAGCTTTCCTTTTCTTGCTCCCTCTCAGAGCCCTTTATAACTCCTCTTCTCCTTGTCGAACAACACTCCTTATAGCACGAACCTTTGGAGCACGAGCATCAGCAGATATAGAAACTTTTCTTTTATTTGGTGGAACTAGGGTGGTAACCTTCTTTGATTTTGAAGTTCTTTTCCTCTTGGGATTGTAGGACTCCCCCAGCTTCCTCAGCATCTCAGCCAATGTCTTCTCGATAGATGAACCAAGTTCATCTGTTGATTCTTGTAGGCTCTCTAAACCTATTGTTGCTTCCCCAGCAACACTTCCCCCTAAATCTGTTACTCCTTCTTCATTAATCACAGGAGCGGGGCCACAAATAGCCAACGTGGCACCGTCCTCCCTAGATCCCCTTACAAAACCTTCTTCTCCCTCTTTCTCAAGATTTTTTCCCAATTTTCTTTGCCTATCCAGCACTTCTATATCAACAACTGACCCAACCAACACAAACCTGTTTTCAGTAGTAGGAGTTTCAGATTCAACTTCAAGATTACCTTGCTCAGAACTAGATGAACCTGCTACTTTATCCTCATTAGCGGAATTAAAGGATTCACTTGATGATTCAGACAGATGAACCTCGTTGTCTTTAATAATTTCCTCCAAGAATCTTGTACGAGAGCCAGAAGCAAATGATTTTCTGGCCAAAACTTTTACTCTTCGTGCCCTGGGGGCTGGAGTAGGGTTAGGTGTGGGTTCATGAGTGGGTTCAAGAACTGGAGGGTTTTGGGGGGATGAAGATCTATTTGGTGAATGTGAACTATAAACTGAAGGAGAATTAGGACTAAAATTTTCTTCCCCATGATCAGGGTTTGTGTAAAAAGATGAAGCAGGGGGGTGAAGACATTGTTATGAATAATTTTGGAAGAAAAGAGATGATCAGTTTTGGTTAGAGAAGAATAGAGAACTTGGTTCGACTTATTGATGCTATGAAGAGGGGAAGTAGATGGCCATTTTATAAGATGTGGCTATTAATTATTCAACGGACATAATATTTACTCAAGTGGAGTCTAATAGATGTAGGAGTGTCAATTATTAGACAATTAAGAATCCCCTAACTCTAGGCTAATTAAGTACCAATGGGACTTCTTGGAACGGGTTCATTTAGGGATAAATACAAAGGATTTGAAATGAACCAAATATAGAGAGACTCCTGCTCATGTGTGACTGTAATTAATTCAATAATTGTATGGAGATAAGCACGTACCTTGTCAGTCAGATGAACCAGCAGGCATGAACCAGGTTCATCGTGTTAAAGTCTTTAATTTGCCTCAATTTACATAAATAGAAAAATATCATTAGCAACCAGGGAATTATATTAATACATGGCAAGAGAGTATGACAGTAAAGTCATGATAGTGAGCAATGATTAGTCTTGTTGATTATCTATGTTAGTGTTTCTAGCCAATTTTTTTTATATTTTGAATTTTTTTTTCTTTTTTATCTTTTTCAATTAGGTGATCTTAATCATCCCTAATTCAAGCCGGTTTCTCTGAAAATGCTCCCTACTTAGTGCTTTAGTAAAGATATCTGCAATTTGTCGGTCAGTAGCACAAAATTCGATTGAGATCATTCCTTTTTTATAGTTATCCCTTAGGAAATGATGTCTAACATATATGTGATTAGTTCTTTTATGATGAACCGGGTTTTTTGTCATACTAATTGCACTAGTGTTGTCACAGAATATAGGAATGCATCTAACCTTTATACCAAAGTCCATGAGTTGTTGCTTGATCCATAGCAACTGAGCACAGCATGAGGCTGCATCCACATATTCAGTCTCAGCAGTAGACAAGGCTACTGAATTTTATTTCTTGGTGCCCCAAGACACAAGGCAGGAGCCCAAAAAGTGAGCCATGCCTGAAGTACTTTTCCTGTAAACCAGGAAACTTGCATAATCAGCATCACCATATCCTACAAGGTCAAAATTACTACCTTTAGGATACCAAAAGCACAAATTAGTGGTACCTTTCAGATACCTCAAAATTCCCTTCACTGCAGTTAGGTGGGACTCCTTTGGATTTGCCCGAAACCTAACACACAGTCCTACACTGAACACAATATCAGGTCTGCTGGCAGTGAGATATAATAGAGACCCAATCATCCCTATGTATAGCTTCTGATCAACGGATGAACCAGGTTCATCCATATCTAATTTTGTAGTTGTGGATGTGGGGGTGTCTATTTCCTTTGAGTCTTCCATTTTAAATTTCTTGAGCAATTCTTTCACATAGTTTTGTTGATGGGTCATTGTTCCATTTGAGTTTTGCTTGATTTGCAAGCCTAAGAAGAATTTTAGCTCACCCATCATACTCATCTCAAACTCACTCCCCATAAGTTAGCAAATTCCTTACTCAATTTTTCAGAAGTCACCCCAAATATAATATCATCCACATATATTTGCACAACCATGAGTTATTTACCGTTTTCCTTTAAGAACAATGTGCTATCAATTTTACCTCATTTGTATCCATGTTCTAGCAAGAATTTTGATAGACGCTCATACCATGCTCTTGGTGCTTGTTTGAGACCATAAAGAGCCTTGTCAAGTTTGTATACATTGTCAGGTGACTCCTTGCTTTCAAAACCTGGAGGTTGTTTGACAAATACATCTTCATTCAGATAGCCATTGAGGAAGGCACTCTTAACATCCATCTGATGGAGAGTGAATTCCATGTGTGCAGAAAATGCTATAATAAATCTGATTTCCTCCAGTCTTTCCACATGGGCAAAGGTCTCATCATAGTCAATTCCTTATTCTTGATTGTATCCTTGAACAACCAGTCTAGCCTTGTTTCTTGTAACAGTTCCATCCTCATCGAGCTTGTTCCTGAAAACCCATTTTGTGCCAATCACTGATCTGTCTAGTGGTCTGGGTACCAAGTGCCACACTTGACTTTTTTCAAATTGATTCAGCTCTTCTTGCATGGCATTTACCCAGTCAACATCCTGTAGGGCTTCACCAATGTTATGTGGTTCAATCAAGGATAGAAAGACATCAAACGCACACTGATTTTTCATAGAGGATCTTGTTTTTATTCCAGATGTCAGATTTGTTATGATGTTCTCAAGAGGGTGAGAACTCTGAATATCTGTGTGGTTTTAGAACCAATTTTTCACTTCTAGATAGTTCCATGGTGTCTTGTTATTGTGGAACAGAATCAGTGCCAAAGTTCACATGTTGAGTTACCTCTGTCATGTTGCTTGGGGTAGTTGGACCGGTCCATCACCTGTTCCATCTTCCATGTTTGCTTCAATGTTTTAACTGCTTCTCACCAGTCCAAGCTCATCATCTTTTGGTTCCTGTCTCTCAGCAAGAGTGTTAGTTTCATCAAAGACAACATGCAGACTTTTTTCTACACACATATTTCTTTTATTATACACTTTATAAGCTTTGCTATGCGATGAATATCCCAAGAATACTCCCTCATAACTTCTGGGATCAAATTTTCCTAGGGAATATTTGCCATTATTATGCACAAAGCACTTGCATTCGAAAGCCCTAAGGTGGGATATGTTGGGCTTTCTCCCTTTAAGTAAACCATAAGAAGTTTTCTCTACCAGAGGCCTGGTCATGAATCTATTTATTATGTAGCATGCAATGTTTATTGCCTCTGCCCAGAAGTTATGGGGTAGTTTGCTAGAAAGAAGCATGGTTCTTTCCATATCTTGAAGAGTTCTATTCTTTCTTTCAACAAACCCATTTTTCTATGGGGTTCTAGGGGTAGAAAAATTGTGATTGATACCATGTTCATTACAAAACTCAGCAAACTTTGCATTTCTCAAATTCAGTGCCACGATCAGATCTTATTGATGCTAGTTGATTTCCTAACTGATTTTGAGTTTTCTTAACAAATGAGGTGAACATATCAAATGCTTCATCCTTAGATGTCAGAAATAAGGCCCAAGTGAACCTTGAATAGTCATCAACTAACACCATTACATATTTCTTACCACCTCTGCTCAGAGTTCTCATAGGACCACATAGGTCCATATGAACCAGTTTCAACGTCCTGGTGGTACTGACCATTTTCTTACTTTTGAAACAAGATCTTACCTGCTTCCCCCTTTCACATGCCTCACAAACTTTGTCTTCCTTGAACTTAATATTAGGAAGCCCTACCACTAAGTATTTAGAGACTAGTTTGTTTAGCTGATTTAGACTTGCGTGACCAAGTCTTTTGTACCACAGGAGGGGATCACTATCCAACACACTTAGGCAAGTGAGTTCATGTTTAGACAGTGTGGACAAGTCTATGACATAGATGTTATTCATTCTTTTTCCCTGCAAAATAATTTTGTCAGTAAGCAAGTTAATCACAAAACATTTTGTGTAAGTAATGGCAACCAGGTTACCTCTGTCACACAGTTGTGACACACTGATCGGGCTATATTTCAAGCCGTCTATCAGGTACACATGTTCAATGGAACGTGTGTCACCCTTAACTACTTTACCAACCCCAATAATTTCACCTTTGTTTCCATTTCCAAAGGATACATTCCCTCGTTTGAGGCTTTCAAGTGAAAGGAACTATTCCATGTTCCCTATCATATGCTTTGAGCAGCCACTGTCCAAATACAAAATTTGGCTTCCTCCTCTCACTTGAACCTACAAAAAGAAATCAGGGGTTAGTTTCAAGAACCCAAACTAGTTTGGGTCATTTTCTATGAGAAAATGGATGAATCAAGCTTTTTCTGGACCAATTTGGTAGCCAATTTTTCTTTTTAACAAAACTCTCATTTCTTCGACCGGCCTGCTCTTTTGTAGTACACTCAATTTTGTAGTGGCCACTCTTACCACAGTGGGTGCTGATGTTATTCTCAGGGAAAGTGAGATACTTTCTTTTGGGATCCCACTTGGGAAATTGACTCCCAAAGCCAATCCCTCTCCTGTTGCTATTATGATTCTCTTGAAGCCATATAAAGGCATCATAGGATTTATTCCATTTACAAGTTCGATCTAATTCATGTTTGACTTTGCCAAGTTATTCTTTAAGAGTTCTTATCTGTTCATCCTTGGCATACATCTTATCTTTTAGTTTTCCCACATTTTCTTCTAACATTATATGAGAATGATCAACAACCTTTTTACTGGATCCTAGATTTAACTTTAAGTTTTCAGATTTTAGTTCTAGAATCTCAATTTCGAGTGGATGAACCTGGTTCAACAAGACAATGTTTTTCTTTTCAGATTCACTTACTCTGATTTCCAGGTTCATGAATTTTACTTTTATCATTTCACATTCTTTAGAGAGTTGTTCCTTCTCTTTGGTTGTTTCTTCAGAATCATCCATGAAATCAAGTAGCAACTCAGAGAGTTTTTCCTTAGATAGGAACTTTATTTTATTTTTAGGAGGGGAGATACTTACCTCTGGTTCTTCATGTGATTCCTCATCGGATTCTCCAATTGCCATGAGTGCCAGATCTTCATTCTCACCATCTTCTGATTCTTCATCTGAACTTTCCCCCCAAGCAACAACCATAGCTTTTGTCGTGGTTTTCTTGGGATGGACCAGTTCCTTCTTTCTGTTCCTTCTTCATATCTCTCCTTTCCATTCCACTTCCCACTGACGATAGTTCTTGATAAGGTGGTTAGTCTTTCCACACTTGTAGCATCCCTCGTTGGTTGACTTTTCTGGATTTTTTTCTTTGTTGTAATTTCCTCCTCTAGAGATGCCCTTCTTCCTTATTTGAAAGTTTCTGAATTCTTTGGTAATCATGGCCATCTCATCTTCCTCAAGATCAGATCCCTCAGTGATTCTCAGTGCTAGACTCCTCTCCTTCTTTGGACCATCCATCTTCATTGTCTGTCTTCTAAGTTCATAGGCAGTAAGGTTTCCAATTAATTCATCCAATGTGAGGGTTGGCATATTTTTGGATTCCTAGATAGCAGTGATTTTGCTTTCCTAGGAGACTGGTAAGACACCCTTGTCAGGATCTTCTCTACCCTGTCCTCTTCAAGAATGACTCTACCAAGAGACTTAAGTTCATTTGTCAAATTGTGAACCTTGTGTACATCTCTTGGATTGCTTCTCCTTCTTTCATAGTGAAGTTTTCATACTATGAGTATAGAAGAGTACCTCTTGATCTTATTACCTGAGGTGTTCCTTCATGAGCTACTTGCAAGGTATCCTAGATTTCTTTGGTAGTGGTGTAGCTTTGGATTCTGCTATACTCGTCTGGACCTAGTCCACAAACTAGCCACTTCTTGGCCGTTGCATTCTTCTCCCATTTCTTCATATCCTCAGTAGTGCAGTCAGCTCTAGTCTTTGGTACATATACACCTTCAGCAGTCTTCTTAATGGTAGCTAGAGGACCATCAGCGACTATGTCCCAGAGTTCATACTCTTCTCCAATCAGGTGGTCCGTCATCCTATTCTTCCACCAAGAGTAATAATGACCATTGAAGAGCGGTGGCCTTGCAGTTGATTGACCCTCCCAGTTTCCAGGTGGTGCACTCATTTTGATCTTTTCCAAGGTGTTAGCCTTTCCAAGGATAACCCGCTCTGATACCAATTGATGTTTTATACGTCAATACCACACAAGAGGGGGGGGGGGCATGATTTGTGTGGTGTCCAATATTCGAGTGCTGTCTAAATAGAAGAACCTGGTTCTTCTTGGTGTTCCAACTTCTACTGGTGCGGAATAATAAATGCAGTAAAGTAAGAACACAGAGATTTTTACGTGGAAAACACCTGGCTCAAAAGGTGAAAAAAACATGACCTACTCAGTAAGATTTTCCCAAACTCTTAACTACAACTCTGAGCCAAACAACATTTACAAAATAGACTGTTTTGTAAACCTAGGACTAACTCTAATCCCTTTGTAGCAAACTAGCCTCTAGCTAATCGCGACAAGCTTCAAGTTAACTCTAACTTGAACAATATGTACCTATTACACTTGCTTCTAATAAAGCTGAAAGATACAATATTAAATCACCTACTACAACCAACTAGACTCGAAAGACAAATATATGGAACTGGTTCTTCTAGCTGGTCAGTAGCCTTTGTGTCTCACAGGATTCTCCTTGCAAAATTTCTCTAGTAATTTTGCCTTTAGTTCTTGCTTCAATTTCGTCTTTGTGCGAATTATTCTTCAGTAGGAATACTTCAACATTATATAGTGCCAGAAGTTGAGATGTTCTTGTTTAGTTCTAATGCAACTCTTCCTTGGTGGTAGAGTTTGTGTTTAACTCAACTTCCTTCCTTTATTTTTCCTTATTGAACTCAAACTCTAACCCCTTATCAATTTGAAACCTTTTCGCATTACGAGAAAACCTCTTAGTTCATGGATAATTCACAGATCGCGTTTATCTCCTGTGCATGTACGGTTCTTGTGCCAATTGGTTCGTTCGAGATGTTTGCCCTTATGGACCTGGTTCAACTAGGTAGGCATTTGTCAATCTTCAAAACCATGCAGTGACTTGGGTCAACACTGGCGCTCCCTGATCCGGTCATAAAGAGAAGACTTGGAGGCTACACAAGCCAATACCTGGCCGCGCTCTAATAGATCCAATCTCACCAACTGACCTGCTAAGGCCTGATCATCAAGTGCTAAAGCTCTCATTGCTACTGGAAGATATGCTAGACTCCCCAAACTCTCTTCTCTACAACTCAAGGCATCGGCCACTACATTGGCCTTCCCCAGATGGTATAGGATAGTGATATCATAGTCCTTGAAAGCTCCAACCATCTCCTCTGACGCATATTTAGATCCTTCCGCTTAAACAGATGCTGCAGACTACACTGATCAGTGAAAACCTCATAATGCACCCCATACAAATAATGATGCCAAATCTTCAAGGCGTGAACAATGGCTGCCATCTCAAGATCATGCACTGGGTAATTCTTCTCATGAGGCTTCAATTAGAGCGAGGCGTAGGTAATCACCCTACCCTCCATCACCAAAACACAATTGATGCCTATCCTCGAGGCATCACAATATACGGTACAAGAACCTGAAGTTGATGGCAATACTAACACTGGAGCTGAGGTCAATACAGCCTTGAGCTTCTGAAAGCTCTCCTTACACTCATCTGACCACCGAAATGGAGCACCCTTCTAGGTCAATTTGGTCAAGGGAGAAGCAATAGAAGAAAATCCCTCCACAAAGCGAAAGTAATACCCTGTCAAACCAAGGAAGCTCCTAATCTCTGTAGTTGAGAACGGTCAGGTCCAACTCCGCACCGCCTTTATCTTCTTCGGATCTACCCAAATACCCTCACTGGACACCACGTGCCCCAAGAAATCTACTGAGCCAAGCCAAAACTCACACTTGGAGAGCTTCTGAAAGCTCTCCTAACACTTGTCCGACTACCTGAATGGAGCACCGTTCTGGGTTAATTTGGTCAAGGGCAAAGCAATAGAATAAAATCCCTCCACAAAACGACGATAATACCCCGCCAAACCAAGGAAGCTCCTAATCTCTATAGCTGGGGATGGTCTAGGACAATTCCACACCGCCTCTATCTTCTTCGTATATACTTGAATACTCTCACTGGACACCACGTGCCCCAAGAAATCTACTGAGCCAAGCCAGAACTCACACTTGGAGAACTTTGCATAAATCTTCTCCTCCCTCAATCTCTATAAAACCACTCTTAAACGCTGAGCGTGCTCCTCCTAGCTACGAGAATACACTAGGATGTCATCAATGAACACAATAACAAAGGAATCCAGATACGGCTGAAACACGATGTTCATCAAATGCATGAATGTTGTTGGGGAATGGGTCAGCCCAAATGACATCATCATAAACTCATAGTGATCATAACGAGTCATGAAAGCTGTCTTGGAATATCAGACTCCCGAATCTTCAGCTGATGATACCCGGATCTCAAGTCAATCTTAGAGAACACCCTAGCTCCCTGAAGCAGGTCAAACAAATAATCAATACGAGGCAAAGGATACTTTCTTGACTGTAACCTTGTTCAACTTCCTGTAGTCAATATACATTCTCATGGAACCATCCTTCTTCTCCACAAACAACACTGGTGCACCCCAAGGTGACACACTAGGACGAATGAACCCCTTATCTAGGAGTTCCTGAAGTTGTTCTTTCAATTTCTTCAACTCTACTTGTGCTATAAAACAAGGTGGAACAGAAATAGGCTGAGTGCCACTAGATCAATACTGAAATCAATATCCTTGTCAGGTGGCATGCCTGGCAGCTATAAAGGAAACACGTCCGGAAAGTCACGGACCATAGAACAGAATCAATAGTGGGAATCTCAACACTGACATCCCTCACAAAATCCAAATACGATAAAAACCCATTTATCTACCATACGGTGGGCCTTCAGGTAGGTAATCACCCTACTAGGCACATACTCAATGGAACCTCTCCACTCAACCCTCGAAAATCCCGGCATAACTAAGGTCACGGTCATAGCGTGACAATCAAGAACATGATGACATGGAAATATCCAATCCATGCCCAATATCACATCAAAATAAACCATGCTAAGCAAGAATACGTCAACTCGGGTCTTCAAAACCCCAATATATATCACACATGACCGATGCACACGGTCCACAATAATAGTATCACCCACCAGAGTCGACACATGAACCGATGTAACTAGAGACTCACGGGGCATATCTAGAAAATGGGCAAAATGTGATGAAACATAGGAATAAGTGGAACCAGGATCAAATAGGACCAAAGCATCTCGGTGAAAAACTGAGACAATACATGTGATCACTACATCTGAGGAAATAGCATCTGGCCTGGCTGGAAGTGAATAAATACGAGCATGACCTCGACCTGTAGGGCGGCCCCTATCTGTCTGACCCCCACCCCTAGTTGTATGGCGGGTTGTGAAGTAACTGGAGATGAATTCGAGGGCTGACCCCTCTGCTGAGAAGACCCACCAAGGCGATGAGGGCACTACCTCCATATATGTCCAAACTGTTCACACTCGAAACAACTCCTTGGACTTGGAGACGGTGACTAAAAGAAACCCCTGGCACCAGAATAGCCAATAGAAAAACCATGCATAGAGGAACCCTGAACTAATGGTGCTTGAGATGCACTCTGGGATGGAAGGGCACTGAATGAAGAACGGCACAAATGAGAACTGCGGGGACCATGCCCCAAAAATGCACCACTATAGGCTAGGCGAACTAGTTGAGGAGGCCTGAATGAACGACCTCTACCATACTGAAACTGTCCTCTGGAAGGAGCACCGCTGAAAATACCAGATCTACGAGGCCTCTTGGCCCCCTTCTCCTCTCGCTCCTAGCGGTGAACTGACTCAATATCTCAAGAAATATCAACAACCTTCTCGAAAGTAGCACCTGAAACTCTCTCTCTGATCTTCAGAATATGGAGCTGATAAGTAAGGCCATCCACGAACCTCCTAATGCTCTCTCTCTTAGTAGGAACCAAATATGTGGCATGACGGGCTAGCTCTAAGAACCTTATCTCATATTGCATCAATGTCAACTCACCGTAGCTCCTCTCTGTGAGACTGGGGAAGACATTTCTCTAAGAAGAGAGTCGAGAACTGCTGCCAAGTAAGGGATGCTGCACCAACAGGCCTACGCCTCTCATAAGACTCCCACCAAGTAAAAGAAGCCCCTGAGAACTGGAAGGTAGTAAACGAGACCCCACTGGTCTCCAGTATCCCTACAGTACGAAGCATCCTCTAACACTTGTCCAAGAAACCCTGGGCATCCTCGGCCTCAGCACCACTAAATGTCGGAGTCCGAAATCTACCAAATCTCTATAATCTACACTACTCATCGTCTGGCATGACTAGAATCTCAAAATCCTGAGCTGGGGCAACCGGCTGTGCTGGAACTACCTTCGGGGTCTGAATCCCCTGAATGACTTGCTTAGGTGTACGGGCAGCAAGAGTCTGAGTGCCTTACCCGGCGTGAGAAGTAGAAATAGTAAAAGAAACAGTGATTGCGTGTACAAGACTGGTGCACATAGTTAAAATCTGAGCCAGAGTCTCCTGAAGTCCTGGAATCAGACTAAGGACTGCCAGTGCCTGCGCGGGTCCTGTTGGAACATCTATGGCGGGGACCTGATCCTGAACAGTAGGTGGATCCACTGGTACTGTCCGGCTGTTGCGCGGGCCGCACCCCTCCCTCTACCATGGCCACGATCGTGGCCTCGTCCTCTCGCTGGTCTTGCTGGTGTCTGGTCACCCTGATCGGTAGCGCGAGTCCTCACCATTTGTGAGAGAATGAAAACAACAGAAGTTTAGTTTCAGGAATCAAAAGATTCACACGACATAATTCAAGAATGTGATATTTTTCCTAAGGGTTCTGCAGCCTCTCGAAGATAAGTACAGACATCTTCGTACTGATCCGCAAGATTCTACTAAACTTGCTCATGGCCTGTGAGTCCTATGTAACCTAGGGCTCTAATACCAACTTGTCACGACCACAAATCCTAAGCCGGCCGTGATGGAGACTATCATGATACTAGGCTAGACAATCTACCGCAAAATAACATAAGGACTTTCCCTTAAATTCAAAAATGTTTGATATTTCATAAAATTCTTCCAGTTTAACAGTTTAAAGCAACAAAACGAATAATATAGTTTATACACTGCCCCAAAATCTTGGAGTCAACCATCATGAGCATCTACAAACAATACAACGTACCACTATTTCTTTACTACTACCAGTTCTAGGAAATAATATCGAATAACATGATAAAAAGGGAAAGAGAGCATGCTGCAGACACTAAACAGATACCTCAAAATCCCGAACAAAGCTCCAAGAGAATGCGAAAACAGCTAGCGCTCAAACCCAGCACCTGAATCCGCATACAAGGAGCAAGAATAATGTGAGTACGCCAACTTAGTAGTAATGAAAGTAAATAATGTCTAAGGCAACGAAACACGTAAAAGCATTCATAAATACATAGAAAATGAAATCTTTCTTTCAGAAAAAACAGATACGATGCCTTATAACATTTAAAAGTCAATCTCAGTAATATATCATTTGAAAATGTGCCTTTTAGCAAATTCCATATGAATCAAAATGATTCAGTATATAAAATCGATGGAGTTCACAATAGACTTCTAGATGGAAACATGTATCATAAATTGTCCTCGGCCGTATCATAACTCCGCATCAGTCACTCAGCATATCTCACAACCACTCAGCATCGGCCCCTCGGGCTACCTCATATTCACTCGTGCCCCACAAATCACTCGTCACTCATCACTCGGCACTCGCACTCAGTAGGTACTTGCACTCACTGGGGGTGTACAGACTACGGAAGGGGCTCCTACAGCCCAAGAGCTAATATCAAGCCATCTTGTGGCATAATCACTCATGCTCTCGGCCTCTCACACATAATAAATAGTGCAACATGTTGCGGCTTGCAGCCCGATCCAATAATATCCTCTCAACATAAGCACTCGGCCTCAATCAGGCAGAAATATCTCAAAGCCACTCGGACTATCAAATAGATGGGGTACTTGCCCCAATATATCATTTTATATCACAAAAGTAGTGTAAATGAGACTGAGTTTCGAAATCAGTTAAACATGAAATGACTTATTGTAAATCACAAGTCAACACAGTGAGGAATAGTAGTAAATAGCCCCCAAGGTGTCCAAACAGGTCGGCACAAGGCCCCAAACGTGGCGTACAACCCAAAATATAATAATAGTCTAAAAGCATGAATATCATATGAAGTAGAATCAAATATGCAACCTAATAGTTGCCACGCGGCGAACCATGTATCAATCCCCCAACCGTGCGCGCCACACACTCGTCATCTAGTATATACGCCACTCCAAACAGTAATAAAAATGTAAAGTCTAGGGTTTCATACGCTCAAGACAAGACTTATAGTCATTACTTACCTCAAACCGGCCCAAATACTAATATGTGATGGTCTTGCCTCTCGAATCGGCTCCCGGTTGCTCCGAATCTAACCAAAACCAGATTAATATCATCAATAAATGCTAGGGAGACAAAACCCATTCGAATATTATCAAAATTAAGCACAAATACCGAAAATGGCCAAACCCCAGCCCCGGACGTCTCGGGGTTTGATAAAACTCAGAAAACTAGAATCCTTATCCTTCTACGAGTCTACCCATATAAAATACATCCAAATCCAACCATAAATGACCCCTAAATTCCTCAATTTAAAGTCTCCAAATTCCCAAGCCCTAAACCTCCAATTTATTCGCTAATCTTCCATAATTTAACCTCTAATTAGTCAAATAACTCCATAGAAATGAGTTTTAGGTCAAAGATCTTACCTCCACGAAGTTCTTTTGATTTACCTCTTAAAAACTCTCCCTCAAGCTCAAATCCGCATGAAAACTTTGATGATATGACCAAATTTCACGAAGGTTGGTATTTATACTCTCTGTCTAGTGAAACCGCACCTGCGGACCCACACCTGCGGTCCCAGGTACGCTTCTGCGGAATTCCTCTAAAAATCCAACCTCACACCTGCGGTCCATAAGTCTGCACCTGCGATCTGCACCTGCGACCCAAGGTTCTGCATCTTAGGAAATAGCTTAGCCCCTGAGACTCCACATTTGCGGCTCTCAGGCCGCACCGGCGACCTCACACCTGCGGCTCCCCGTTGCGCCAGTGCGGAAAACTAGAAAGCTTACACTAGCAGTTCCACATTATCAAAAATCATGCCGATAACCATCTTAACTCATCCCGAGGCTCTCGGGACCTCAACCAAAAGTACCAACAATTCATAAATGATCACCCGAACCTAGTCGAACCCTCGGAATGCCCAAGATAACATCGAAACACCAAACCAACCCATGATTCAAGCTAAGGATTTTTCAAACTTCCAAAAATCACCAACGATACCGAAGCTACCCAAAACTCATTCGAATGACTTGAATATTTGCACACACAACCAAAATGACGCTACGAACCTATTCCAACTTCTATAATTCCATTCCGACCTCGATAGCAAATTTTCCATTGCCGACCGGAAATTGCCAAAAACTAAATTTCGCCAATTCAAGCCTAATTCTACTCCGGACCTCCAAATGACATTCCGAACACACTCCTAAGTCCCAAATCACCCAATGAAGCTATCTGAGTGACAAAACCCCCATTCCGAGATCGTTTACCTAATACTTAACTTTCAGTTGACTTTTCTAACCATAAGGCCAATTTAAAAGACTATGTCTCATTTCTCACCACGACCACTCTGAACCCGAACCAACCGACTCAACACGACATAATTAGGCTTAGAAACTCACGATAAAGCAGAAACAAGGGAAACATGACTAAATCTTACAGAACGACCGGCCGGGTCATTACATTCTCCCCCTCTTAAATAAACGTTCGTTCTCGAACGGGTCTAGAAACATACCTGGAGTCTCAAATAAGTGAGGATATCTACTCTGTATGTCCCGCTCGGTCTCCCAAGTGGCATCCTCCACCGGCTGTCCCCTCCACTGGACCTTCACTGAAGCTATATCCTTAGACCTCAGCTTTCTGACCTACCTCATATGACATATCACCCTCGAGCTGAACCGTGCTGAAGTCCAAAACATGAGATGGGTAACCAACATACTTTCGGAGCATCAAAACATGGAACACCGAATGAATACTCGATAAGCTGGGAGGCAAGGCAAGTCTATAAGACACCTCTCCAACTCTCAGAAGCACCTCAAAAGGCCCAATGAATCGGGGACTCAACTTGCCCTTCTTCCCGAATCGCATAACACCCTTCATGGGTGACACCATCAATAGCACCTTTTCCCCAACCATGAAAGACACATCCCGGACCTTCCGGTCCGCATAACTGTTCTGCCTAGACTGTGCAATGCAAAGCCGCTCCTGAATCAACTTCACCTTATCCAACGCATCCTGTACCAAGTCTGTGCCCAATAGCCTAGCCTCACACGGCTCAAACCAACCAACCGGAGATCTACACCTCCTACCATATAAAGCCTCAAACGGAGCCATCTGGATACTCGACTGATAACTGTTATAATATGCAAACTCCACGAGTGGTAGAAACTAGTCCCATGAACCCCCGAAATCAATGACACATGCACGCAATATGTCCTCCAGAATCTGAATAGTACGCTCTGACTGTCCGTCCGTCTGAGGATGAAATGTTGTGCTCAACTTGACCTGAGTACCCAACTCTCTCTGCACTGCCCTCCAAAACTGAGATGTGAACTGAGTACCTTTGTCATAAATGATAGAAACTGGGACACCATGCAACCAGACAATCTCCCTGATATAAATCTCAGCTAACCGCTCCGAAGAATAAGTAGTACCAACAGGAATGTAGTCCGCGGACTTGGTCAGCCGATCCACAATAACCCATATAGCATCCAACTTCCTCGAAGTTCGTGAGAGCCTAACTACAAAGTCCATGGTGATCCCCTCCCACTTCCACTCCGGAATATCCAACCTCTGATGCAACCCACCTGGCCTCTAGTGCTCATACTTGACCTGCTGACAGTTGAGACACCGAGCTACAAACTCAACGATATCCTTCTTCATCCGCCTCCACCGGTAATGTTATCTCATATCCTGATACATCTTTGCAACACACGAATGGATGGAATACCGCGAGATGTGGGCCTCTGATGGAATACCGCGAGATGTGGGCCTCTGCTAGAATAAACTCTCGAAGCCCATCCACATTAGGCACGCATATACGACCTTGCATCCGCATAACCCCATCATCACCAATAACTATGTCCATGGCATCATCTCTCCAAACCAATCCTGAAAAACGAGCATATATGGGTCATCATATTGGCGCTCTCTGATCCGGTCATAAAAGAGAAAACCTGGAGGCTACACAAGACAATACCCGGAGAGGATCTAATAGATCCAATCTCACCAACTGACCCGCTAAAGACTGAACATCAAGTGCTAAAGGTCTCTCTGTTGCTGGAAGATATGCTAGACTCCCAAAACTCTCTGTTCTGCGACTCAAGGCATCAACCACTATATTGGCTTCCCCGGAAGGTATAGGATAATGATATCATAGTCCGTGAGAAGCTCCAACCACCTCCTCTGACGCAAATTCAGATCCTTCTGCTTAAACAGGTGTTGCAGACTACAGTGATAAATGAAAACCTCACAATGCACCTCATAAAAATAATGACACTAAATCTTCAAGGCGTGAATAATGGCTACTAGCTCGAGATCATGCATTGGGTAATTCTTCTCATGAGTCTTCAACTGGCGCAAGGTGTAGGAAATCCCCCTACCCTCCTTCATCAAAAGACAACTGATGCCTATCCTCGAGGCATCACAATATATGGTATAAGAACCTGAAGTTGATGGCAATACTAAAACTGGAACTAAGGTCAATACAGCCTTGAGCTTCTGAAAGCTCTCCTTCCACCCGTCTGACCACCTAAATGGAGCACCCTTCTAGGTCAATTTGGTCAAGGGATAAGCAATAGAAGAAAATCCCTCCACAAAGCGACGGTAATACCCTGCCAAACCAAGGAAACTCCTAATCTCTGTAGCTGAGAACGGTCTGGGCCAACTCCGCACCGCATTTATCTTCTTCGGATCTACCCAAATACCCTCACTGGACACCACATGCCCTAAGAAAGCTACTGAGCCAAGCCAAAACTCACACTTGGATAACTTTTCATAAAGCTTATCTTCCCTCAATCTCTGTAAAACCACTCTCAAATTCTGAGCGTGCTCCTCCTTGCTACGAGAATACACAAGGATTTCATCAATGAACACAATAACAAAGGAATCCAGATACGGCTGAAACACGTTGTTCATGAAATGCATGAACGCTGCTGGGGAATTGGTCAGCCCAAAAGACATCACCATAAACTCATAGTGACCATAACGTGTCCTGAAAGATGTCTTGGGAATATCAGAATCCCGAACCTTCAGCTGATGATACCTAGATCTCAAGTCAATCTTAGAGAACACCCTTGCTCTCTGAAGCTGGTCAAACAAATTATCACTACGAGGCAAATGATACTTATTCTTCACTATAACCTTGTTCAACTACCTTTAGTCAATACACATTCTCATGGAGCTATTTTTCTTTCTCACAAACAACACTGGTTCACCCCAGGGTGACACACTAGGCCGAATGGACCCCTTATCTAGGAGTTCTTGAAGCTGCTCTTTCAATTCCTTCAACTCCACTGGTGCCATACGATATGGTGGAATAGAAATAGGTTGAGTGCTTGGTTCCAGATCAATACTGAAATCAATATTCCTGTCAGGTGGCATGCCTGGCAGGTCTGCAAGAAACACGTTCGGAAAGTCACATACCATAGGGAAATAATCAATAGTGGGAATCTAAACTCTAACATCCCTCACAAAAGCCAAATACGATAAACATCCTTTATCTACCATACGCTAGACCTTCAGGCAGGAAATTATCCTACTAGGAACATACTCAATAGAACCTCTCAGCTCAACCCTCAAAAGTCCTGGCATAGCTAAGGTCACGGTCTTTGCGTGATAACCAAGAATAATTTGACACGGAAATAGCCAATCCATCCCCAATATCACATCAAAATCAACCATGTTAAGCAAAAACAGGTCCACTCCGGTCTCCAGACCCCTATAGATATCAAACATGACTGATGCACATGGTTCACAACATTAGTATCGCCCACCGGAGTTGACACATGAATCGATGTAACTAGAGACTCACGGGACATATCCAGGAAATGGGCAAAATATGACAAAACATAGGAATACGTGGAACAAGGATCAAATTAGACCAAAGCATCTCGGTGACAAAATGAGACAATACTTGTGATCACTGCATCTGAGGAGATAGCATCTGGCTTGGCTGGAAGTGCATAAATACGAGCATGACCTCCACCTGCACGACCTCCCCCTCTAGGGCGGCCCCTAGCTGTCTAACCCCCACCCCTAGCTGTCTGGGCGGGTGGTGAAGTAACTGGAGCTGAAGTCGAGGCTTGACCCCTTTACTAAGAAGACCCAGCAAGGCGACGAGGGCACTGCCTTTATACATGTCCAAACTCTCCAAAATTGAAACAAATCCTTGGAGCTGGAGACAGGGACTAAAAGAAACCCCTGGCACAAGAATAGCCACTAGAAGAACCATGCATAGAGGAACCCTGAACTGATGGTGCTTGAGACGCACTCTGGGCTGGAAGGGAACTGAATGAAGAATGGCCTGAATGAGAACTGTGAGGACCATGCACCGATGATGCACCACTCTAGGCTGGGAAGACTGGATGAGGAGGCCTGAATGAACGGCCTCTACCATGCTGATACTGTCCTTTAGAAGGAGCACCGCTGAAACTACCAGATCCACGAGGCCTCTTGGCCTCCCTCTCCTCTCGCTCCTTGCGGTGAACTGACTCAATATCTCGAGCAATGTCAATAACCTGCTCGAAAGTATCACCTGAAACTCTCTCTTTGGTCATCAGAATACAGAGCTGATAAGTGAGGCCATCCACGAACCTCATAATCCTCTCTCTCTCAGTAGGAACCTACTCTGTGGCATGACGGGCTAGCTTTGAAAACCTCATCTCATAATGCGTCATTGTTAACTCACCTTGGTGCAACTACTCAAACTGCCTACGCAGCTCCTCTCTGTGAGACTGGGGAACATACTTCTCAAAGAAGAGAGTGGAGAACTGCTGCTAAGTAAGGGGTGCTGCACCAACAGGCCTACGCCTCTCATAAGACTCCCACCAAGTAAAAGCAGCCCCTGAGAACTGGAAGGTAGTAAACAAGACCCCACTGGTCTCCAGTATCCCTGCAGTACGAAGCATCCTCTAACATTTGTCCAAGAAACCCCGTGCATCCTCGCCCTCAACACCATTGAATGTTCGAGGCTGAAGTCTACCAAATCTCTCCAACCTGCGCTGCTCATCGTCTGGTATGACTGGAATCACAAAATCCTGAGCTGGGGCAACCGGCTAGGCTGGAATTTCCTCCGGGGTCTGAAGCCTCTGAATAACTTGCTCAGGTGTACGGGCAGTTGGAGTTTGAGTGCCTCCCCCGACCTGAGAAGTAGCAGCAGTAGAAGAAACAACGACTACCTGTGTAAAATTGGTGCACATAGATCTGAGCCAGAGTCTCCTGAAGTCCTGGAATCACAATAGGCATTGTCGGTTCCTGCGCCGGTCCCGCTGGAACATCTATGGCGGGGGCCTGATCCTGAATGGTAGGTAGATCCGCGGGTACTGCTCAGGCTGCTGCGCGGGCTGCACCCCTCCCTCTGCCACGGCCTCGATCGCGGCCTGCACCTCTTGCTGGTCTAGCTGGTGTCTGGTCACCCTGATCAGTAGTGCGAGTCCTCACCATCTGCGAGAGAATGAAAACAACAGAAGTTTTGTTTCAGGAATCAACAGATTCGCAAGACAAAATTCAACGATCTGAGATTTTTCCTAAGGGTTATGTGCCCTCTCAAATATAAGTACTGACATCTCTGTACCGATCCACAAGATTCTACTAAACATGCTCATGACCGGTGAGGCCGATGTAACCTAGGGCTCTGATACCAACTTGTCACGACCCGAAATCCTAAGCCGGCCATGATGGCGCCTATCATGATACTAGGCTAGCCAATCTACCGCGAAATAACATAAGGACTTTCCCTTAAATTCAAAATTGTTCGATATTCCATGAAATTCGTCTGGTTTAACAGTTTAAAGCAACAAACAAATAAAATAGTTTATACACTGCCCCAAAATCCTAGAGTCAACCGTCATGAGCATCTACAAACAATACAGCGTACTATTATTTCTTTACTACAACCAGTTCTAGGAAATGATATCGAATAACAGGATAAGAAGGGAAAGAGGGCATGCTGCGGACGCCAAACAGCTACCTCAAAATCCTGAATAAAGCTCCAAGAGAATGCGAAAACAGCTAGCACTCAGACCCAACACCTAAATCTGCACACAAGGTGCATGGAGTAATGTGAGTACGCCAACTCAGTAGTAATGAAAGTAAATAATATCTAAGGCAACGAAACACGTAAAAGCATTCATAAATACACATAAATGAACTCCTTCTTTCATAAAACACAAATACGATACCTTATAACATTTAAAAGTCAATCTTAGTAAAATATCATTTGAAAATGTGCCTTTCCAAAAATTCCATAGAAATCAAAACGATTTAGTATATAAAATCGACAGAGTTCACAATAGTCTTCCAGATGGAAACATGTATCATTAATTGCCCTCGAGCGTATCATCACTCAGCATCAGTCACTCAGCATGTCTCACAGCCACTCAGCATCAGCCCCTCGGGCTACCTCACAATCACTCGTGCCTCCTAAATCACTCGTCACTCGACACTCGGCACTCAACACTCACACTCAGTAGTTACCTGCACTCAGTGGGGGTGTACAAACTTCTGAGGGGTTCCTACAGCCTATGCGCTAATATCAAACCATCTCGTGGAATAATCACTCTGGCACTCGGCCTCTCCAATATCATAAATAGTGCAACATGCTGCGGCGTGCAGCCTCATCCAATAATATCCTCTCAACATAAGCACTCGGCCTCACTCAGTCAGAAATCTCTCAAAGCCACTTGGGCTATCAAATAAACGGGGTACTCGCTCAAAAATATTATTTTATATCACAAAAGTAGTGTAAATAAGACTGAGTTTCGAAATCAGTTAAACAAGAAATGATTGAGTGTAAATCATAAGTCAACACAGCGAGGAATAGCAGTAAACAGCCCCCAAGGGGTACAAACTAATTGACACAAGGCCCCAAACGTGGCGTACAACCCAAAATATAATAATAGTCCTAAAACATGAATATCATATGAAGTAGAATCAAATATGCAACTTAATAGTTGCCACGGGATGGACCAAGTCACAACCCCCCAACCGTGCGCGCCACACACTCGTCATCTAGTGTGTGCGCCACTCCAAACAGTAATAAAAAATGTGATGTCCGGGGTTTCATTCCCTCAGGACAAGATTTACAATCATTACTTGCCTCAAACCGGCCAAATTACCAATATGTGATGCTCTTGCCTCTCGAATCAGCTCCCGATTGCTCCGAATCTAACCAAAACCAGATTAATATCATCAATAAATGGTAGGGAGACGAAACCCATTCGAAAATTATCAAATTAAGCACAAATCCAGAAATTGGCCAAACCCCCGGGACCACGTCTCGGAGGTTGATAAAAATCACAAAACTAGAATCCTTATCCTTCCACGAGTATACCCATATAAAATACATCCACATCCAACTACAAATGACCCCTCAATTAATCAATTTAAAGTGTCCAAATTCCCAAGCCCTAAACCTCCAATTTAGTCGCTAATTTTCCATAGTTTCACCCCTAATAAGTCAAAAACACCATAGGAATGGGTTTTAGGTCCAAAAATCTTACCTCCACGAAGTTCTTTTCATTTACCTCTTAAAAACTCTCCCTCAAGCTCAAATCCGCATGAAAACTTTGATGAAATAACCAAATTTTGTGAAGGTTGATATTTATACTCTCTGTCCAGTGAAACTGCACATGCGGTCTTTTAACCACACTTGTGGTCCCAGGTGCATTTCTGCGGAATTCCTCTAAAAATCCAACCCTGCACCTGCGGTCCATAAGCCCGAGACCTAAGGTTCCGCATCTGCGGAAATAGCTTAGCCCCTCAAACTCTGCATCTGCTGCTCCCAGACCGCACAAGCGACCTCGCACCTACGGCTTCCTCGTTCGCAGGTGTAGAAAACCAGAAAGCTTTACACTAGCAGTTCCACATTACCAAAAATCATACCAATAACCATCTAAACTCATCCCGAGGCCCTCGGGACCTCAACCAAAAGTACCAACAAGTCATAAATGATCACCCGAACCTAGTCGAACCCTCGGAACGCCCAAGATAACATCGAAACACCAAACCAACCCATGATTCAAGCCAAAGGATTTTTCAAACTTCAAAAAATCACCAACAATGCGGGAACTACCCAAAACTCGTCCGAATGACTTGAAAATTTTCACACATCCAAAATGATGCTACGAACCTTTTCTAACTTCCGGAATTCCATTCGACCCCGATAGCTAATTTTCCATTGCCGGCCGAAAATTCCCAAAAACTAAATTTTGCCAATTCAAGCCTAATTCTACTCCGGACCTCCAAATGACATTTCGAACACACTCCTATGTCCCAAATCACCTAATGAATCTATCCGAGCCACAAAACCCCCATTCCGAGATCGTTTACCTAATAGTCAACTTATGGTTGAGTTTTCTGACTATAACGCCAACTTAAGAGACTAAGTGTTTCATTTCTCATCACGACCAGTATGAACCCGAACCAACCGACTCAACACGACATAATTAGGCTAAGCAACACATGATAAATCAGAAATAGGTTAAACAGGGTTAAATCTTACGGAACGGTCGGCCGGGTCGTTACAGTTAATGAAACATTATGAGTAAGATGTAATAAATTGGTGATAACGGTAAATCAAAATATGACAGTATGACATAGTCTATAGTCAAGTGAAGGAAAATACAAGAGGAGACATGCCTTGAGACAATAAAAGTATAATCCCTAAAGTCATATCCTCATTTCAAGAAATCAATTGCTGAGTCCATCAAGATTACCAAAGGGAAAAGTTAGACCACCGGTAATAGAAATTAGTATGGGATAGTAAACAAAAAATATAGAACATGAATTAGGGATCGAAGGAATTGGTAATAGTCGGCATCATTTCAATGATCGTGTTTCGACAATAATAGAATGAACAATAGAAGAATAACCTTCAAAGGTTATTCACGAAGATGCTTCCCTAAAGCAAAAACTATGAGCAGAGTTAAGCTTCAGGGACTAAATGTTCTAATTACACCACGTGTCACCCTTATGTGTAAGAAATTCAATTATCCATGGTGTAGAAGGTTTACCGCAAGGCGAGTAATACGTGAGTGAAGATGTGAAAAAAATGCCAAAGATGAAGAGTTAACTATCGAATGATAAAGGACGAAAGCGGTAAAAAGGTGAAAGAAATGAGATTGCATTTATTCAGATCCTACAAATATAATATGACTCCAAAACATTATGCAAGCATGATGCCGGGGAGAATAAATAAGGGTTTCGAACTCGATGATATTGTTAAATAAGTGGGAATGAACACTTGATACATAAGGGTGATGTACGAGAGGTAAGTTAAGACAAAGGACATAACCTAAGAGGCATTACATAAAATACAAATATGAGAGTGGACTAACGGGTAGTCTGTAGTTGATTCAGGAAGAGCCTAGTTATGGCTAGATAGGAGGATATAGACAAATCAGTAGATCATGCAAGATAAACGTAGTGAAACCCACCATAGGAAATTCAGTATCTCAGATATGACATTGTAATCCTCAAGAAATATTCAGATAGGAGTTGGGGGTAGTAGAAGGTACAAAATAAGTGTTACCAAAATAAAAGGGAGTGCCACTAGGGAGACAACTGAAATTTCAATTCAGAAGCAACGCTACGAGCACAAGGGCGCAAAGGTAAGTAATTAAAGATAATGATAGGCGAGTAAGAACATCAAAAATACCGTCGATTATACAATGTAATAATCTCATAGCTTTACAAGACTCAGAGGGTTTTCCCTAAGCATAGCAACAAAAGACCAGCTGAGAAAATAAGGAAGAAGGCTTCCACATAAGCATAGAGACCTAGAGAAGAAATGGTCTTGTAACAACAGTCTCAGTATAATATTGTATGCACTCCATAAGAAACTGTGATCTATCGTGGCTAATGAACGAGAAGAAGAAAAAACATCACGAGTTGATAATTGAGATCATATGAGATATAGGGAACTCCAGTATTCATGAGCAATAAGATATGTCAAGTATCCATGTAGCAAGTGACAGAACGACTAGGAAAAGTAATTTCTTACATTTAAAGAAAAATGAGAAAGCATGAAAGGAAATTTATGGTGCTAGCATGTTAAAAGGAAGGTTGTGAGTAGTATAAATAGATATGTGTAGGTCGCAAGCTAAAGTATGGTAAAGCAACACGATTTTAGCTAGACATGAGTAAGGATAAGAAAAGGTGAATGAGAAGGTGACGAGAATAGGTAAGTCCTTGGGATTAAACCCCTCACAACAAGAGAGCTGATGGTTTCCATAAAGTTATAAAAAGCTCAATATAGCATGAGTGAACTCAAAGGAGCTTAAAACTAGGAGCATTTAGAAGAGATGGAATGCTACCCTTGTAGTAAAGTAAGGGTGTAACTGTGATAATGATAAGAGGATGACGTTTAGGCCANCCCCGATAGGATGAATCACATTGGGATGCTATGAAACACAGTTATTGGAGTATAGTATCGTCCCTAAGTGGATCAGGAAAATCACTTCAGATGTTCCCCGATGAGACGTGAGCCCTAGTGATGATATATTACATAAGAGATTTCAAGTTATCAGCGGTAGATTATAGATCAACATTAAGGTGAATCAACAATAGATGGATGAATGTTACAAATATGAGATAAGTTACAAATATGAGATGAGATTAGTATGTCATTATTATGATGAACAATATTAAGGAAGCATTAAATGGCTTAGATTTATATATATAGTATAAGCGGTGAGAGACTAACCTAGAGTTTGGTGGCAGGCCTCGATAGTAACAAACCGAAATAAGAGTTATGGTACAGTATGACCTACCTAGTTGTGGAAAATCCATAAGCATAGATAACTGAGGCTATGAAACAAGATATAGCAAAAGTCGTAAGTTCAACAAAGTACCAAGCAAAGAACTTTAGTACACCTATAGATGCCCAGAGGGATAGCTTTTCATAGTACTATATATGATCACAAAGTGAAGCCTAGAGGTTGGTTAAAAGCTAATGAAAAAGGTAGATAAGAGTCGCATTGGTGCACATTGAAGATTAGAATCGTACAAGCTGCATGAAAGAAGGTAGAAACAGTTACGAAATTGGAAGAATTCCGACCACAAGTCATGGTGTGAGAAAGAGGCCTAAAGGGGGGAATGCCCTAGGCTTTGTAACTATTCACCTAACAACTCCCTAGATGGAAAAAACAATATTAAATTATTCATAAGAGGTATTGCTTAAGAGTCGGATAAGTGCATTAGTCAACATTCGAGGATGAATGTTCCAAAGGGGGGGAATGATGTTACACCCCATGTTTTCGTACGTGAGAGTACGTCGTAAGTCAATTGATGTAAGCTCAGAAATAAGATTATATTTGGAAGCATATAAAGTAAACTAATCATGTTACCTTGGAGATCAAAAATATTTAAGATCATGAATAACGAGTACCAAGAGGGTTGGAAATTTTAGAAGCTAAACCAATTGAAGAAAATAAGTTTCGTCGAAAGTCGATAAGTTTGGAATGTTATAACATGTACTTTAGGGTGAGACTATGGTTCTTAAAATGATAAGGAGGTTATTCTATGTCACGACCCAAAATCCAACACAGGTCGTGATGGCGCCCAACACCGGAGTCAAACAAGCCAACAGTTGTTTACTAGTGAGATTATCCTTATTTAACATACCAACCCCCCATATTCCCAAAGTTTCATACTTAGATCAT
Source organism: Nicotiana knightiana (assembly GCA_005239525.1). Lineage (NCBI taxonomy): Eukaryota > Viridiplantae > Streptophyta > Magnoliopsida > Solanales > Solanaceae > Nicotiana > Nicotiana knightiana. The sequence continues at coordinate 14,675 of ML385286.1, read as the reverse complement.
TTAAATAAAGCGGAAACATTAACCAACTTAACTAAATACAGCCACAATGATCATGATCCAATATATATAGTCCCAAAATAAAGAGTCTACTATGTGCGTGCCAAGAACTAGTGTCACAACTCAACAGGCGAACTAGTAGAATATACAAAAGATGATACAAACTATACTTCTGTCTGAGAGAAGTAGACAGAAATAAACAAAAGATAACTTCATAGCACCGCTGATAATCGCCAAGGGAGGCAGCTCACCGTGGGTTCAGGTCCAAAACATATGTCAAGCTCCGGTTGGATAACCAGAAACACCAGCCTCAGACAATGTACAATTAAGTACAGAAGTGCAGCATGAGTACATAAATATATATGTACCCAATGAGTATCCCGCCTAACCTCGAAGAGGTAGTGACGAGAGGTCGACATGACACTCACTAAGGTCCAACAGTATAATTTAATAGGATGTAATGGAAACAGTAGGCATGTAAAGACAATGAAGCAACAAGTATATATGTATGATACTAAAATCCAGGAAGAATACTGGGAATAAATAAAATAATTACCATTTCATTTTTTCTCCAATATCTGTCAGATCAATATCCATGAATTTAGTAACAAATAAATCATATGCTTGCATGGTAAGGACAACCGGCCGGAGTCATAAGGTAGTCAAGCCCGTGCACTGCCGAGGATCGAACGGCCCGTACCAAAAGTGCACTCTCCACAAAGCACTCACATCTATGCACTACCGAGGATTGAGCGGTCCGTACCAAAAGTGCATCTATCAACCTCTCTATGCACTGCCGAGGATCGAACGGCCCGTACCAATAAAGCATCTCTCAATCCCTCTCTATGCACAGCCGAGGATCGAACGGCCCGTACCAAAAGTGTATCTCTCAATACGCCGTGGCATACGGCCCATTCCCATAAGAGTAGGGGAAATCACATTCCGCTCGCGGAATGTAAATTGCGAAGCGATCATATGCACATACATTATTCCTTTTTAAAAGAGAATATTTTTCCGTGAATAATTTCGTACAAGTTTTTCTCTAATTTCATAACTCCGGGGACATAAGCAACATGTAACGTTAATTCATTACGCATATAGTTCATATGAAGTAAAACACAAGGCATGATGTGGTCCTAACTACCTGGACATAATAGTAATAGTCGCTATGTATGGACTCTCGTCACTTTGTACGTACGTAGCCCCCAGGAATTATCACATATAGCATTTAAATCACCTAGGGGGACAATTTCCCCTTACAAGGTTAGAAAGGAGACTCACCTCGTGTCGAATCTACCCTTCGGACCAAGGATGCGCCCGAACTCCGAACTCTACACCCGAGGACTCGCAACTAGCCAAATATGGTACAATGACATCAATGCATGCTCAAAGTAGGGAAACTATCCTATTTATTCAATAATTTAACATTCTTGAAGAATTCTCAAAATCCAACCTAGAGCCCGCACACTCGTACTCTGAAAACTCACGGAGGAATCGCTCACCCGAAGCCTAAGGATCGATAATATATGATTTCTACTTGAATTTATGGCAATAAAGGGGTAATTCACCAATTTCTCAAGAACACTAAATTACTACCCAATTCTTGACTTTTCAATGATTTAGTAGTTAATTTAGCTAGAAAATCATGAATTAAACTAGTGTCGAAGTGGAATTAACTTACCTTGACAGTAGCTAGGTTGTGGTGTGCTTTCCCCAAGCTCACAAGACTCTAATGGTGGAGGAAAATGAATGAAGGGGGTGAAATCCCGGGTTTCAAAGAATATATACTGCCTAGCCTAAAGGGATACCACACTTGCGGCTCGGGGACCACACATGCGGTCTCGCGCCTGCGAGCTGGGGCTCGCACCTGCGGAACTAGACGGGAAGGGTTGGGTTCACACCTGCAGAGGGATGGACGCACCAGCGGTTCCGCTCTTGCAGACTTTTGTCCGCACCTGCGAGAAAGGGGGACCTCACCTGGAGTCGCACGTGCGATGCTTGGGACCGCAGGAGCGGTCCTGCACCTGAGACTGGGCAACCGCACCTGCGGTCACACCAGATCAGGTACACCAGCAACTATTTTAGCTTGTTTTTAGCCCCGTTGGGTGCTCGGGAGGCCACTGGGCCCACTCGAGCCCTCATCCAAATATACAAACAAGTCCCACATCATAATACGAACTCGCTCAAGCCTTCATAACACCCAAAACAACGCTAAACTCAAAAGTAAACCTCAAAAGCCCAAGAACCAAACTTAGGAACATTAAGTTTTCTAGACTTTGCTAACAACGCGTCAAACCGTCCTATACAACTCGGAACGACACCAAATTTTGTAGGCAAGTCATAAAAGACATAACAGAACTATTCCCGGTCTCGAAATTCCGCTCGGACCTTGATAACACAAAAACACGTCCAAAACCATAATAGGAACTTAAGGAACTTCTTATTTCAATATTGGGCGCTGAAACGCTCCCGGTCATCAGAAAACCATCCCAAGCATACACCCAGGTCCAAAATCATCACACGAAGCTACAGGAGCCTACAAAACTCGATTCTGAGGTCGTTTGCCCAAAATATCGACCGAAGTCAAACTTGGCCTTAAAGGCCAACCTTAAGGAACCGTTTGTTCCTATAGCACTCTAAACACCTCCGAATCCCGGACCATCAGTCCCTGTAAGTCATAAATAATAAAAAGCCGCTATGGGAAGTTTTATTTAAGGGAACAGGGTCTGATAAAGCAAAACGACCAGTTGGGTCGTTACATTCTCCATCTCTTAAACAAACGTTCATCCTCGAATAGGTCTAGAATCATACCTGACGTGCTGAATATGCGTGGATATCTGCTCCGCATGTCCTTCTCGGACTCCCAGGTCGCCTCCTCAACTGGATGGTCCTTCCATTGGACCTTTTACGGCAGAAACTCTCTTGGACCTCAACTGGCAGTCTTGTCTATCAATGATAGCAACTGTCTCCTCCTCGTAGCCCAACCTCTCATCCAACCGAATAGTGTTGACTTCAACCACGTGAGAGAAGTCGATGTGGTACCTACGGAGCATGGAGACATGAAAAACTGGATGAACTCTTTAAACTGGGAGGCAAGGCCAGCTCATAAGCAACCTCCCCAACTCGCCTCAACACCTCGAATGGACCTATAAACCTCGGGCTCAGCTTGCCCTTCTTCACAAACCTCATAATTACCTTCATAGGCGAGACTTTCAACAGGACCCTATCTCTCTCCATAAATGATACCTTACGCTCCCTCTGATCCGCCTAACTCTTCTGTCTGGACTGTACTATAAGGAGCCTCTCAGGAATCAACTTCACTTTCTCTAAGGCATACCTCACCAGGTCAGCGCCATATAACTTAGCCTCGCTAGGCTCAAACCACCTGATAGGAGAACGACATCACTGACCGTACAAAGCCTCAAATGGTGTCATCTCGATGTTGGACTGATAACTATTATTGTAAGCAAACTCGGCCAAAGGCAAGAACTGGTCCCACTAACCTCCGAAGTCGATCACACATGCCCTGAGCATGTCCTACAATATCTAAACTGTACGCTCTGACTGACCATGAGTTTGAGGGTGAAATGATGTGCTGAGGTCTATCTGGGTGCCCATCTCACTATGCAATGCTCTCTAGAAGTGGGAGGTGAACTGAGGACCTCGATCTGATACAATGGACACCGGCACACTATGCAACCGGACTATCTCCTGAATGTAGATCTGGGCCAACCTCTTAGAAGTATATGTAGTAGCTACTGGAATGAAATGCACCGATTTGGTCAATCTATCCACAATGACCCAAACCGCGTCCACATTTCACAAAGTCTGAGGCAACCCAACCACAAAGTCCATAGCGATGCGCTCCCATTTTCACTTAGGAATGGGCATCTGCTGAAGTAGGCCTCCTGGACTCTTGTGATCATACTTCACATGCTCGCAATTAAGACACCTAGTAACATACTCCACAATGTTCTTCTTCATCCTCCTCCACCAGAAATGTTGCTTCAAGTCACGATACATCTTCATAGCACTAGGATGAATAGAATATCGAGAACTGTGTGCCTCCTCTAGAATCCTCTCCCTCAGGCCATCAATATTAGGAACACATAAGGGGCCTTGAAGTCTCAGAACACCATCCTCGCCAATAGTAGCCTCCCTGCCCTACCATGAACCACTGTCTCCCGAAGCTCTACTAAGCACGGATCATAGAACTGCCAGGCCATAATCTCCCGCAGTAGCTAAGACTGAGAAACCACATGTGCTAAAACTCGGAGAGGCTCTGAAAGGTCTAACCTCACTAGGCGATTGGCCAAGGACTGAATTTCCAAGGCTAGAGGTCTCTCCTCTGCTGCAATATAAGACAAGCTACCCATACTCTCCGCCTTCCTGCTCAAAGCATCTGCGACCACATTTTCCTTTCTTGGGTGATAAAAAATGTTGATATCATAATCTTTCAACAACTCAAGCCATATGCGCTGCCTCAAATTAAAATCTTTCTGCTTGAGCAAGTGCTGCAAGCTACGGTGGTCTGTATAAACCTCACAGTACACTCCATACAAGTAGTGCCTCAAAATCTTAAGAGCGTGAACAATCACCGCTAACTCCAAATCGTGCACAGGGTAATTCTTCTCATGAACCTTCAGCTGGCGTGAAGAATAAGCAATAACTCTCCCCTCCTGCATCAATACACAACCCAAGCCAACGCGTGAAGTGTCGCAATATACTGTGTACATCCCAGAACCGGAAGGCAATACTAGAACTGGTGCTGAGGTCAATGCTGTCTTGAGCTTCTGGAAGCTCGCCTCACACTCGTCAGACCATCGAAAGGAGCCATTCTTCTGAGTCAATCTAGGCAATGGAGCTGCAATAGAAGAGAAGCCATCCATAAATCGGCGATAATAGCCTTCTAGGCCCAAAAAGCTCCTGATCTCTGTAGCTGAAGTAGGACGCGACCAACTCTAAACTGCCTCGATCTTCTGAGGATCAACCTTGATACCCTCTCCGGAGCACAACTTCTTTTCTCGCAAAGTCTGGAGCACAACTCTCAAATGCTGCTCGTGCTCCCCCAGGCTACATGAGTAAATCAAAATGTCATCAATGAAGACAATGAAAAAGAAATCAATATATGGCCTGAACACCCTATTCATCAAGTTCATGAATGCTGCTGGGGCATTAGTCAAGCCAAAAGACATCACCAGGAACTCATAATGGCCATATCTCGTACGAAAAGCAGTCTTCAGAACATCTGAAGCCCGAATCCTCAACTGATGATACCCCTATCGCAAATCAATCTTAGAGAACACATGAGCACCCTGCAATTGGTCAAAGAAATCATCGATGCGCGGCAAGGGATACTTGTTCTTAATGGTAACCTTGTTCAACTGGCGGTAATCAATACACATCCACATAGACCCATCATTCTTCTTCACAAATAAAACTGGAGCACCCAATGACGATACACTCGGTCTGATGAACCCCTTAGGTAACAACTCCTCAAGCTGCTCCTTCAACTCTTTCGGAGTCATACGGTACGGAAGAATGGATATAGGCTTGGTGTCTGGAGCTAAATCAATGCAGAAATCAATATCACGGTCTGGAGGCATGCCCGGAAGATCCGAAGGAAATACATCTGCAAACTCTCGAACCACTGGCACTGAATCAATCGTCGGAGACTCGGCGGTGGTGTCTAGAACATAATCAAGATAGGCTAGACAACCCTTCTCGACCATATGTCGAGCCTTTAAGAATGAAATAACTCGGCTGGCTGTACTAACTGAGGAACCTCTCCACTCCAGCCTAGGCGACTCGGGCACGACTGAGGTAATTGTCTTGGTATGGAAATCTAGCACGGCATGATAAGGAGATAGCCAATACATGCCTAAAATAATCCCAAAATCAAGCATGTCAAGCAATAAGAGATCCGCTCGAGTCTCGAACCCACAACATAAAATCACACAGGACCGGCAAATCCGATATACAACCACAGAATTTCCCACAGGAGTGGACACATAAATAGGTGAACCCAAGGACTCACGAGGGACATCCATAAAATGAGCAAATAAGACGAAAACATAGTAATAAGTGGATCATGGATCAAATAACATCGATGCCTCTCTACTTATACTGAAATAATACATGTGATCACGACGTTTGAGGACAGTACATCTGATCTGGCTGGAATGGCATAGAATCTGGATGGAGTACCAGAAGACTAGGCCCCACCAGAGTGAAAAGGATCCGTCTGACCTCCCCCTGACTGGCCTCCACATCTAGGACGACCCCTGCCGACCTGTCCTCTACCTCTAGGTGGCCGGACTGCTGGTGCCGGACCCATCGGGTAATAGCCCTACTGTACGGACTTGCCCCGATACCTGGGACACTGGCTCCTCATATGACCTGGCTCTCCACACTCATACCAACTCCCAGGTGGCATAGTCTGTTGCCCCGAAGAAGATCTCGGAATGGCCGGAGGGCGATGAGAGCCCTCAGGCATAGCACAAAAATAAGGATCGGAGGATCTCGGATGACTGGGATAACCACTATGTGAACTCTGAATGGCTGGAGGACAGTTGAAACGCTCTGGCATATCGCTGAAATGAGGCCTCGTTGGAACACCTCAGGGAGGTGGTGGAGGTGCTGAATCTAAAGTCCTGCTGGGCTGACCACTGTTATACTGACCCCTGCCCCTAGCTCGGGAGCCTCTGAAATCTCCAGAGAATCTGGCCCTCTTATCCTGCTGCCCCTGCTCCCTGCTCCTTGATCGATAACCCTCGATCCTGCGAGCAATCTCCACTACAAGCTGATAAGGGGTACCCATCTCCACCTTTCGAGCGATGGTGTATCTAATACCTGGATGCAACCCTGCTACAAACCTCCGCACTCTCTCAGTATCGGTGGGTAATATCATAAGTGCATGGCGTGACAGCTCTGAAAAATCTTGCCTCATAATATGTCACGGACATCTGCCCCTTCTCTAACCACTCAAACTGACCCCGCAGCTCTTCCCTCTCATAGGGTATAATATATCTGTCCAAGAACATCTGTGTGATATGCTACCAAGTGACAGTAGGAGAATCTGCTAGCCTACTGAGAATATAAGAGTGCCACCACCTGTGAGCTCTGACCTCTACCTGGAATATGGTTAAATCCACACCATGGGACGCTAGAATCCCCATGTTGTGCAGTCTATCCCTGCACCTATCAATGAAGTCCTGGGCGTTTTCACCTCGCTCACCTCCGAAGGTTGGAGGGAACAATCGAGTCCATCTGTCTAACATCTTCTGCTGATTACCATCCGCAACTGGTCTGGGCTCCGGTGCTGCTACTACAGGCTGGGCCACACCCACGGGCAGTGTACCCGGGGTGTGATGTAATGCTGATTTCGGTCCTGCGGCCTAGGCAGTAGGGGTCTGGGCTCCCCCTCCCGCCTGAGAAGTGGCAGGATCTGCTGGAAATAATCCAGCCTGGGACATAGTGTCCATAAACCTCATCATACATCCCATGACTACCTGGAAGTCTGGCACCATCATAAATTCTACTCGTCAGCTACGTTTTGAAGTCAAGCAAGTTGTGGAACAAAAGTTGGCAAAGGTCTTCACAAGTTACATTCATAATGTGCTGAAGTTTAGGTCAAATATAGCTGATATTTTATCCTAGTATACTTGGAATTAAGGAATTATCTACCTACCAAATGAAAGATCTACAAGTCATTTTCTATCTCATTTAACCGTACATCAATACGACATCGGAGTAGAGAGATATTCACGTTTTTGCGAGACTGCGCAAAGCAGCTCCCATGGGACCCACAAAGTAGGTGTAAACTCTAGCTTTATTTAAGTAAATTCTAAATAATTTTCACTAATTTTATCGTCCAAAACTGTCCCTAAACCCTCCTAACTGCTCTCCAGTGGTTCCTCACTGATTCTATGGTTAAAACCTAAGATAAAAACATGAATCCAACGGTATAAACCCCATGGTGCTTGCTAGATCGTAGTTCTTCATCTTGTGGCTGTTTTGGAGGGTTCTTCAAAATGAAATAACCTGAGGTCTCGTCTGGTTCTTGTTGATTAAGGTAATGATCAGTCACTCCTTCATACATATTACATTTTCAAGGTGAACTACAAGTGTTCACACTCCAACTTGAACACCAAAAGTTGATTCAACAAAAGAATACAACACCTATAGTGTTGTGGTGTCATTGAGGATAATTGTGGGCTGTGTTTTGCCAAAATTTCAAGTGGTTGATATTGTATAAGGAGAGAATAGCAGCCTACTAATTGTGCTCTTGCTTGTATGTTGGTCAAGTTGTTAGGATAAAAAACTACAAGATAATACTTGGATTAGCTTAAGTCACTTCTATGGTGTTGTATTACCATTGAGGGATGTTGTAAGCTAAATATAACTTGGATTTCAACTTTAATCTACTTTAGGAGGTATTTTTATTGTGTTCTTGCAGGTTCTTAAGGTTATCTTGATGTTTATTAAGCTAAATGGTTGGACTATACATGAACTAGTGAATTAAGTTGCAAATTGAAGAAAGTTGTAATTTTGGATTGTTTCATTGTTATAAATATATGGTATAAGGATGGAATCATTGATGAATTACTTAATTATCATATTAATGATTTTGTTAAGTTAATTTAAGAAGTCTATATGGGGTGATATGGGTTATACGAATTCCGATCGAGCTTGCTGCTCAAAATGATTGTTGAACTAATCAGAGAGCTTATTGTGAATTATATTGTTGTTGTTTGTGATGTTTGGTGACTTTTGGTAACATATGGGATGTAGTAAAAATAGGTGAGGTGTTGTTCATTTTCTTGTAGAATATTGGTTTTGAAAAATGAGAGTTATAATCTTATATGATGACGACGAAGTCTGGTTACTCATTGTAGACGTAAAAAGATCATATTGAGCTTTGTTGATGTTTAGAGAGAAGATTGCAAAGGTATGTTAAGGCACTTCTTTATTTCTTTTGCCATGATCTAAAGTGAAACGAATGTAAACGATACGCTATTTCATAATGAATCTACTCCTAGCAACTAAGGTTGTCCATGTTGTTCTATCCTTACAAAGTTATTCTAAGAAAGTATGTTTGATCCTTGAGTCATACTGAAGTTCATATTGATGGTATGATGTCCATAATATTAATCGAAGGTTCAACTACCTTATGTCACTGCGAAAGGTTTAGAGCGTGATTTCATGAGTCTAGCATGCATTATATATATTATCCATTTCACTCTACTAAGCCGCACTATAGTCGGCTGGGTACGGCGCCTATTGTGCAACCACTTATCAGTTGGGTTTACCGAGCTCCACGTGGTCGGGTACGATTCTACCTAGACTTATGATGGCCGAGTATGATTTTACAGAGTCCTCTTTGAGACCGGGTATGATATGATGATGATGATGCCCACATAGGCGGATGTTTTTAAAAGATTATGTATATATATGTATCACGCATTTCATGTCACTATCTCTTAGAGGCACTCAGATTCTACAGGTTGTATCTCCTATATCTCTCTTTACATTACTGTTCTTATTTATGTTTTTCTGCCTTACATACTCAGTACTTTATTTGTACTGACGTCCCTTTTAACTTGGAATGCTTCTTTTCATGCCCGCAGGTCCCGATAGATAGGTTGACAGTCTTCCAAGTTGGCTATCAGCTCAGCGGAAGGTATTGCTGCACTCTTTTTGCTCCGAAGTTGCCTATTTGGCCAGTATGATTAGGACATGTATTGACTGGTATGGCGGGGACCTATCCCGACCTATATGACATTTATGTAGTGTTACATTCTTGTAGACAGATTTCAGGTATATGAATACTTGTATGGCCTTGTAGGCCTATGTTTTGAGTTTACAATTGATCATGTCAGTCTTATAGGCCAGTATGTCACATGTAAGTTTCTATATAATGTTGGGTCATCCTATGTCTAGTATCCACTTATATTTTGTTCTGGTTATCTCATGACGACTATTTTGGCCTATTAACCCATGATAGTATGATAAGAAATATATGTTATGTTGGTACTCGGTTGAGTAAGGTACCGAGTGCCCCTCGCGGCCCTCCGGTATGGTTCGTGATAGTTATATCACATAAAAAAGAACTGAGGCACAAAGAAAAATCACAAGAAATTATTATTACCTAAGAAAAACTTAAAAGGCATATCTTTGGATTTTTCTGTTTTTTAATTTTTTTTTCTATGTATTTGTTTAGACTTTAATCCCTCCAGAAAACTGTCTAGATGATTCATTGTCGGGAAAAGTCACATCTTTTTCTAATTCTTTTTTTATTTTTAATTTTTTATATGCGCTACTAAAACTAACAACTATGCTAATAGTTCTACTAGCTAAAGAAAAATAAGAAGCTACAATCAACTCTGAAGTTAACGTGATTACTAACATACTATTACTACTACTGTCCGAAAGAAGTCCCCCTTCCACACTTAAAGATAGCAGTGTTCCTAATGAACAATTCAAAAAAAAAATGTAAGGTGGAGAAGAAACTCCGTAGTCAATCGCAAAGTCCATCTCCCTCATCAAAGAAGGCTCTATTGGACTTCTCCAAATTATCTACATTCTCTGCCAGATCCTCATCTCCACCATCAACAGCTTCATCAATCGGCTCCTCCTCCTCATGGACAGAATTCTCACGATGTTGATATCCTTATCAGGAGGCATAACCGGACCCTTTGAAATCCCAACTAACCATTGGGCATGTGAGTTTAGCGAAAATTGCACATTGAATTGTGTCCGCTCCTTTTGGATCGCATGCCTCCCTCCAATCTGCTACTCTAAATTTAGCATCCCGTATAAATGAGTCATGAGACTATTATCACGAGCCTAACACTCGGCAGTAGTCAATAAAGAACCATCATCCTCATCCATTCCACTTATAGTGGCGATATATGTGGCTCGTGGAGCGGCGACAATGATCATGTCAAAGTCTGGCTCCTCATGCACCGCCTCAGCCCTCAAGTACTGAGTCAGCACATTACCAAATAACAAACTATCAACTCTATTACTCATCCAAACCTGTTCCATCCGGTGGCATATCAGTTTCCCCATATTAACCCACTACCCCGTCACCAGAAAATATACAAGACAAACTCTGTCCTTACCAATGTTTGGGTCATGATCACATGGCAGTAGCCTCGTGTTCACTAGAATCAACCACACTTTATCCATCTTATTGAACTTTTTCTTCAACAAGGTAATGTAATGGAGAGTCTTTTTTATTCGGTTCTATGTAGCATTAGAATGGACACCACACAAGGTCTATCTAATATCTCTATAGGATGGATGGGCAATCAAGTTACACAAGGGTGAGTGCGGAATATCGAGTTCCCCAAGTGGGTGCATAATGCACTAGCAAAAACGTCGATCAACTCCCATGGATGTTTCATCCTTAAGATTCTGCCTGGTATAACACTCCGTAATTAATATAAAATTTGCTTCTCCGGGGTTCATAAACGCAAAGCTGAAGCCCAAGTCATGTACAACATGCCAAATATGAAGGTGTTTTAACCTCAACCTACGCCCCTCGACTTGAGAATCGGGGTGGTAACTACCTGGAGTGTACTTTCTATACCATGCTTTGCCAGACATGGGGACACTCTTACTCTTATACCTTCGTTCACCCCTAGCTTGAGGTTCTGATGCGACAATAGCTTCCAATGCTGCTTGCCTTCACCTTGGCTACTAGAGGCAGCCTCAGATCTATTCCTCTTCTTAGGTGGAGGTGCGAAAACGGAAGCTTAATCTTTGGATGTGGTTTTGGCCTAAGATTTTATTGGAGTTTAGCACTAGGCATTGGACACACCATGATCGATGTACCTATTAACAACATAAATAGTTGATTCATGGAACTAGAAGTACATCAAAAATGGGTCGGAATCACCCCACATGTAAAGCTTCATCACATTCTACCTCCAGTGATTCTAGCTTACTCAAATTTCACCAATTTCCATTAAGGACATTTGCATTCTCAACTTAAGAATCACACTCGAAAGCAAGAAAGTTTGCATCACACTTTGTCAATTAACCCCTAGCTCTGTTGAGCCAACCCACACTTGATTTTCATGTCAATCATACACATAACAAATTTTTATCAATGACGGAGAATCGGGCTCAAATTGGGACAAAAATCCTCTTTGAGGCAATTTACCAAACACGTTACACACACTTTTGTATGTAATATTCTTTGCGAGTGAGGGATTGCCTCTCCCTCACAAAGAGGCATGGTAATTGAGTGTAAGCCACACTTTCTACAATAACAATACCAATTCCATGGGTTCATGGGTGTTGATACTCAATTTTTCCCAAATTATTTTTTAATTGCATATATACCTTCAAAATCATGCATTACTAGCAATTGGTATTTTGCCATAATTTTTCTATGTTTAATTAATTTGCCAGTATTTTATTTTCAATAAAGAATTATAAAATTGCATCATAAATGATTTCAAAAATATTTCTTGATTTAATTATTTCGTAATTAGCCAAATTGGCATCTTTTGGCTATAATTGCAATGACTTTGCAATTGTAGCCCAAACATATAATTTCATACTATTTTTTACCAGAAATTAGTCATTTGTATTATAAAATACTGAATAATCATTTTAAACTATTTTCTATGCATGAAATTTATTTTTTATAATTACTAACTATTTTATAAATTATTTTAACTAATTCGAATTGGGTATTTAACAAATAGCCCCATTAATTTCAATTATAACCTATTTAAACAGCCCAAATTCCATAACTAAACCATCCCAAACACCTAATTAGACCTTCCCAAATACCCAGGCCCAGTCCCTAAATCCTACCCGACCTAATGCTGATTAAATCTTGGTTGTTGATCAATTTTGATCAACGACCCGAATTCTTTCTTTCCTAAATTAACCTAATGACCCCCAAACCTCTCATTCACTCCCCACTCACTTGCCGTCACCCGTCTCCTTCTCTCTCAAAACTCCCTCTACCTAACCCTAACCCCCTCCGCCAGTTGCTTGCTCGCCGTTAATAATGGTGGCTCACCACCACTCCTATCCATAATGGCTCTCATATGGCCGGGATTCTTGCTGTCTTGAGGTCCTCAAGGGGACCAATGGTCGTTCACTCACCCCTGGGCCTGTTCTCACCATTCTCAGGCCACCATGGCTCGATTGAGTAAGATTGTCCTATTTTATTACTAAATATATGGCTTCTAAGCTTGAATCTCTCAATCTCCTTCTCTCTCAAAATCCTAACTTCATCTCTTGGCTCTTTAGATCTGTAAGAAATATGAGTATATTTGAGCTATTTTACTATTTTTTTATGAAACCCTGTTGGTTGATTTCCCAATGCACACGCAAGTGTACGTGGTCGACAAGTAATACAGAAATTTAAGTCCAGATATCGTACCCACAAGGACTTGTGTAAACTACTTGCTAAATCACTCTAATCGTTATTTAACTAAGCCAATATAAAATCAGGGATATACTATTCTATACTAAAATTCTATGAAATAACTAATTATCAAGTGACAAGAATTATTGTGATGTATTCAGTAGAGACAAATATTCCAGGGTTGTGGTCTATTCACCACTCGTATTGCATTCTAATTAACTCTCCCTTTCATATAATTTACTCATGGTTGCTAATTAATCGATAAACGCTCTCATAGCCTTCTCCCGAAGCACTACTCGCCTATTCTCAATAGATTAACGCCTATATTCCTATGAAATTAATCTATTAGAACGCATTAAGATTACGATGTTTAATTAAGCACGGTGACTAGGTATATTCCTATCCTAACCACAAATCCGCTCCCCTGAAGGGTTAAGATCGTGCTCTCTTCAATTCTCCTCTAATCTATATACGGCTTTCCCAAGCATAACATAGATAGTATATAGAACCTAACTGCTGGCCAAACAATTAAGCAATTAAACACAGAATTGAAGAAACAACCATATATTGAGTGAACTATATTCAAGGTTAAATTAATGTCGAATAACAATATCCATGGCTAAACCACAACCCCAGAACAATGGGTGTTTAGCCACTCATGCTATGATCAAACAATTGCATAAGTGTGCATGAATTGAAAATACTCGAATAAAAATGAAGAAAACTGATAATCCTTGCTCCTTCAATGATCTTGTGTGTGTATTTTGCTCCCAAAATTAGTCTCCCCCTCCAAGATGTGTTCTTGGGTCTATTTATATGGTTGGGATAAACCCTAACCGTGTAAGAGACTCCTATTCCCACTTGGAAACACTTAAAAACCTTTAAAACTCGGACTTCACCGAAACAGGCACCCTGGCGTTTGGGGTGTAACGCTTGGCTAACGCCAGGCACCCCCTGCCGTTTGGGGTANGCGCGTATTTTCCGACGTTTATGCTCTCATTTAGCTCGGCTTCCATTTCCAACTCACCTACACATTAAATAAACTCCATTAGGCACATACGACGTGTATTTTTATCATTAAAGCACATAAAATGCAAGGTATATAATGCTTAAAATCATGAATTCTGGCGACGCATCAATACCCCACACTTAAACTCTTGCTCGTCCTCGAGTAACATCCTTCACACGTACATAATTCATTAACTAGGAGTATTTTACATTTCAATCACACACATTACCCCTTAACTCTGATCGATACCGACAATCAAGCATGAACATACAA
>ML385285.1:45469-64204 GCA_005239525.1 Nicotiana knightiana | reverse complement strand
GCTTCGCCCGGAAGCGGTGATGAACAAGCTTCTTTTCCGCCACCACCAACGGAAATTCCTCCAAACCTTGAAGGATTTATGAGATTTGTTAGAGATAATATGTAGATTACCATGTAACTTGTATTTTGGCACATCTTGATTAGTTTTTTTTCCTTTTAATGGTGGTATTAGTACCTTGTTGTGCTCATTCCATTGGGGGGAGGAAGACTAAGAAAGATATTGTCATTTTTTTAAATGTCGTATTAATAAAAATTATAAGACATTTCCTTGAATATTTGTTTATATATTTTTTTGTGTTTAAACTTGAATTACAAGACATAAGTCATAATTATATAATATAATTTACAATAAATTGTCTTAGATAATATAATATAATTACATAAAAAAAATTATTTTTTTAAAAATAGCCAACGACTATAATTTCAAAAACTAGTCGTTTGAATTTTTTAGTGCGAGTTTGAATATCTCTTTATTATTTTTGTGTTTTAAATTTGAATTACAAGATTTATGTCACAATATTTACAAGAAATTGCCTTAGATAAATTTTTTTTTTAAAAAAAATAACCCGGATCGTTTAGGCCCGTCTGGGACCGTGGGCCCGACCCACTTAGCCCGGGCCCATGTGGGCTTAGGCCCACAGCGGGCCGATACTACCCATTAGGACTGTTTGGCCCGGGCCCGCCTGACCCAAGCCTGCCTAGACCGGGGCCCGTTTGGCCCAGGCCCGACCCAGATTACACCATTACTAGAAACAATGAAAGAATTTGCTGAAATTGAAGATATGTAGTCTACATCAGATTTAAAAATCTTGAACCGTTAGTAACTGAAAAACTAAATCGGAAATAACCGAACTGAACCTTGAAAAATCCGCACCAAACCGTAAATACTTTGGTTTGATTTGGTTATTAATATTACAAAACCGATGAACCTAATCGTACTTTCATAATAACCGACCTAACCGACTGACGTTCACCCCTAAGACCAATCCCTATTGAACACTCTAACTGGAGCTAACTCTGAGGGGACATTTATATAATTTGGCTTTATTCTATGTCTTTTTTTTTTAAATTGCCTTTGTAATTTATAATCCACATAAATTAACTCATTAATGTAATAGGCAGAGAGAAGAAAGAGGAGTTTTCTGTGCACATGCGAACTTTTATGCTGCTTAGTCCATACAGCTATGCAGTCACATAATTGACTGATCACTTCTTTAAAATTTTGACCATAGAGTTGAGATATTAAATCATCAACCAATTTTATTTATTGGTGCAAATAAAGCAAATATATTTTCCTTCTTCTAATTTGGAGAAATTGAATTAAAGATACAATTTTAATGGTGAACCTTTAACTACAATAACAATAATATACCCGGTGTACTTTCACAAGTAAGATTAGGAGAAGGTAGAGTGCACACAAACCTTACCCCTACTTTGTGTGAGGTAAAAAGAAATTTCTGATAAATTCTCAGCTCAAGAAAAATACTTTCATAACGGGTTATAAAATACAAGAGACGCCTAAAGTCGAATGCTCTTTTTAATTTAAGCTGGTGAAGCACATTTAATATCACATTTTCAAGCAACAATATATTATAACATTTGGTCCATATATATTATCTGTATTTTAAAGATTTCACTCTTCTTTTGAGAAAATATGTGATAGCCTTAATCATAACCATTTGTTAAGTATCCTTCATCTCTTCTTAAATAATATCTCACTTAAACAGGATTTCACTAATTAGAATATGAGAGCTTAAGAGAGAAAAATGGATTATATGGCTTTGTTCTGCGTGAATATGATGTTAATCTCATGCTTACAAAATGATTAGAACCCTTTATATAGTAGATGAGTTCTACTTATGGTACAATTCCAAATACAGAAGAAAATCCCCTGATTGGATAATTAACCGATTTTGATTTGATACGTGCCGATATTTCCGCCACGATCCTTGCCCGATCACGGATATCTCAACTTTTCGTTATTCGACTCAGTAGGCTTTCTTCGGTCTCGCTCGATGCCTATCCCGTTCAGTCTCGATCTCATCTGGTCTCGATCTCAATTGATCCTCAAATTACGAGCTTGATAATGTATCTTTATGTCACAATCCGATATAATATGAGATCGAACCTTGGCCTTCCATACTGGTCTCGATTAACTGTATAGAAATAGTCCCCTTATTTCTCATAAATAATATGATGAGAAACGACATGAATTCTCGAGCTTCATCTTTTCGATTGATGATGTCATTGACTATATCATGATGTAAGCAACGAAACGTCCTGTCGGTACAGTAACCAAGGCATTAAATGCTTGCAAGTCGCTGGTCGTCCCCTAGGCGACTATGAACCGTCGCCTTCAACCTATAAGACTCTGATTCTTTATATATTCAAACCTTTACTACTATTACCTTCTCTGCTTTTGCTCTTAAAGAATTCTTGATTCTTACTTATCATACCTAATTTTCATGAACCTTAATCAATTTCTTCACTTTCTACTTTTCATAAATGGCAAAGACATCCAAGACCATGCCCCAAAAAGAGGCTCCTTCTTCATCGCGCTCTGTCGGCGATCAGCTGCGACGGAGTCCAACCCTGAGGAATACGTTCCGACGGGATGCCCGGCGGTTGTCAATTTCAATATAGAGAAGACCCCCTCGGTGTAGGGCCAGGAAGATTAAAGAACTCCAGTCTCAGTTGGATTCGGCTGCCAGCAAACTCGAGGAGGCTAAATCCGAAGTGGTCAAGGCCGGCATCCAGGCCGATGAAAAGGTGGCCCAGTTCAAAGATGATGTTGAGGTCATCCATACTGAATCCGGAGGCATGATCGATCATGCGAAGTGGAAAACTCGGAGGTAGGACCTTGAGGATGCTCAAGCCTAAGGCTTCGACATTGAGGCCGAGATTGATAGTGCTCGAGAAGAAGAAAATCAGGCTCGGAAGCTGGCCTTCCTCGAAGATGACTGATGATTTTGAAGAAGAAGATCTCGAGGATGGGGATGTTGCTTCCGATGAAGATCAAGTCTCGTAGGACTTAGTATTTTTGTTAATCTCTTTTTCTTTTGTTTGGGGCCATTTTCGGCCTTTTGTAGAGAATTCCCATCGAGCCATGTTGCCTTTGTAAATGATTTTTGATATATATATATATAAACTTTTCTTCCCTTTCGCCTCATAAAATTATGAAATTTCAATCTATGGTATGAGGTCGAGACGATTTGCTTGAAACCGAATCAGTATAGCCCTTATGCTCAATCGAGCGAGTGTTTTCTCGAACTCGGAGTAAGGTAACTCTTAGGTTTTTTGAGCAAGGATGTCCTCTCGAACTCAAAGTAAAAACAACCCTTAGGCTTTTGTATTTTTTGTATTAGGCCGATATGGCCTTTGTAAAAGATTATTTATGGCTTTTTCCCCTTTTCAGCTTGAATTTTTTTTATCATTTGTGTTTACAAAACTTGTAATGCCTTAGCATGAAATAAGGTATTTCTCGAGAATTCGAACAATTTTGTATTCATTAGAGTTTTCGAGGCTTGATTTAGTATTTATTAGAGTTCTCGAAACTTGATATTATCAAAACCTTTTATGATTTTGTCGGGAGTAGCCTTTTTAACCGGTTATGAAAAATTTCGAAGGCCTATTTTGTTACGAAATTCAGACGTCTTTGAACCATGTTAATTCAGTCATAGTCTCTAAGTTCAGGATTTGTCCGTTGGGCTTATTTTACCATTTTATTTTGAGCTTTCCCGAGGTGTCAGTCCCCGAGCGGGGTGCCTGTGGACTTTAAAAATCAATGGCTGACTAAAAGGTCTTATGATCTTGAAGTTTCAATAATTCGGTCTCGTTTATTGTTTGGATGGCAGTCCCCGAGCGTGGGGGTAATTATCCGAACTCTGGTTATCATCGGCCCTTAAGCCTGTTTACATAATAGATCGATAGTATGAAATTGTAAAGTAGAAAAAGTTTTCTAAGGCATGGGATATCAGAAAGGAAAAATACTTCTCTTTATAAATGATTATACATGCGTACATGTTCTGTGCCAGGGCTCGAGCAAACTATACGGGCACGATTCGTTTGACCGATTGGCCCTTACAAATTTTTCCTATCGAGACCCCGCTGCTATGAAGTAATTTCTTTGCAACAAAGTTGACATTCGAGGGTAATACCCCCTATTATTCGAGGTTGATTGCAAAGAAGTCTCAGATACTGTTGAATTGTTCTAAGTTAGCACGATCAATGGTTGCCTCATTAAAAACCTCACCGGAAAACCCATTTGGGACAAAACCGGTCTAAGGGAAAAAAAGTGCAACTTGTGCTTTCAGACCTAAAGACTTCATGTCGAAGAATCAATCGTTGTTTTTGGTCGAACACCTGCACGAGTTAGTTTAAAATAGAAATGAAAATGGAAGGGGCAATAACTTAGCAGTAGTATCGTTTTAGGTATGATACGTTCCAATTACTCGGTAGTTGTTCATCGTTCATCATGCCAAGCTTGTAGGACCCTTTTCCGGTGACTTCAAGAATCTGATACGGTCCTTCCCAGTTTGGGCCCGGTTTTCCTTCATTAGGATTTCGGGTGTTGAGGGTGACTTTTTTTTAGCACCAAGTCCCTGATGATAAAATGTCGAAGATTGGCTCTTCGATTGTAGTACTTTTCGATCCGTTGTTTTGGGCGGCCAATCGGACGAGAGAAGCTTCGCGTCTTTCATCTAACAACTCTAGGCTCGTATTCATGGCCTCGTTATTTGATTCTTCTATTTCATATTGGAACATGATGTTAGGTTCTCTGACCTCGACCGAGATTAGAGCTTCGACGCCATAAATTAACGAGAACGGTGTTGCTCCGGTACTGGATTTCGATGTTGTGCAGTATGCCCATAGAACCTCGAGTAGTATTTCTCTCCATTTCCCTTTGGCGTCGGTCGATCTTTTCTTAATATTTTGGATGATGATTTTGTTGGCCGACTCAGCTTGTCCATTCCAGCTGGGATAATAGGGTGTTGATAGGATCCTTTTGATCTTGTGATCCTTAGAAATTTAGTTACTTTGCTGCCGATGAATTGCTTTTCATTATCACATACAATCTCGGAGGGCATCCCGAATCGACATATGATGTGGTCCTAAATAAAGTCTATGACTTCCTTTTCTCTGACTTTTTCAAAAGCCTGTGCTTTAACCCACTTAGAGAATTAATCAGTCATAAATAAAATAAACTGAGCATTACCTAGGACCGACGGAAGAGGGCCGACGATGTCCATTTCCCATTTCATGAACGACCATGGAGATAAGACCAATTTGAGCAGTTCCCCAGGTTGATGAATCATTGGTGCATGCCTTTGGCATATGTCGCATTTTCGAACGAACTCCTTTGCATCCTTATCCATATCGGTTCAATAGTACCATTCTCTGATTACTTTGTGGACCAATGATTTGGCACCAGAATGATTTTCACAAGTGCCCTCGTGAACTTCCCGTAGGACGTATTCGGTATCTCCCGGTCCCATACATATTGCCAACGGTCCATCAAACATCCTCCTAAACAGCGTTCTGTCTTCGAAAAAAGTAAACCATGTTGCCTTTGTGCGCAGAGCTCTCGACTCCTTTGGATCTGATGGAAGATTCCCGTTCTTTAAGTACTCTGTGTACTTGTTTCTCCAATCCCAAGTCAAACTTGTGGAGTTTATCTCGACGTGACCTTCCTCGATCACCAATATCATGAGTTGTACGGCAGTCCCCAAGTTGAGCTCGTCATCTTCGACCGATGAATCTAAGTTTGCAAGAGCGTCAGCCTCGTTGTTCTGTTCTCGAGGTACATGTTACAAGGTCCATTCCTTGAATCGATGTAGATTCACCTGTAGTTTATCCAAGTACCTCTGCATTCAGTCTTCTCGGACCTCAAAAGTCCTATTAACCTTGTTTACCACGAGAGGATGACCTCCTTTTCCAAGCTTTTAGCCAACTCGAGACCTGCAATCATGGCCTCATACTCAGCCTCATTGCTAGTCAATTTTGAAGTCCTGACAGATTGTCTAACTATATTACACGTGAGTGGTTTTAGTACGATACGCAGTCCGGAACCCTGAGCGTTTGAAGCACCGTCCGTAAAAAGGGTCCAGACTCCTGAGGACATACCCAATTTTATTAATATTTCTCTTTTAACCTCGGGTACAAGGGTCGACATGAAGTCGGCCACGAAGTCTCCCAGGATTGGAGACTTGATGGCGGTTCGGGGTCGATATTCAATATCGTACCCTCTGATTTATACGGCCCATTTGGCCAATCGGCCCTAAAGCTCGGGTTTGTGCAAAATATTTCGAAGTGGATAAGTTGTTACAACACATATTGGATGACACTGAAAATATGGTTTTAGTTTCCTAGAGGCGCTTATTAAAGCAAGCGCTAATTTTTCTAAGTGTGGATATCTGGTTTTGATCTTACCTAAGGTCCGACTAACATAATAGACAAGTAATTGCGTACCTTGTTCTTCTCGGGCCAGTATTCCACTCAACGCTATCTCTGAGACTGCCAAGTACAAGTAAAGCTGCTTGTCCGCTTTCAGGGTATGAGGCAATGGCGGGCTCGATAAGGATCGCTTTAGTTCTTCCAAGGTCTGTTGGCATTCCAGGGTCCTTGTAAAATTACTCTTCTTCTTAAGCAGCGAGAAGAATCAGTGGCTCCTATCTGAGGATCTCGAAATTAATCGCCCTAGGGTGGTTATTCACCCCGTTAGACTCTGCACAGACTTTACATTTTCTACTACCGTTATATCCTCGATAGCTTTGATTTTATCGGGGTTTATCTCTATCCCCCTATTGGACACCATGAAGCCAAGAAATTTGCCCGAGCCAATCCTGAACGCACACTTTTCTGGGTTGAGCTTAATATTGTACATCCTTAGTATATCGAAAGTCTCTTGTAAATGCTTTAAATGGTCCTCTGCTCGTAGGGACTTAACTAACATATCATTAATATAAACTTCCATTGATTTTCGTATTTGTTCTTTGAGCATTCGGTTCACTAGGTGTTGATAAGTTGCACCAGCATTTTTTAGTCCGAACGACATTACATAATAACAGTAGATGCCATACTTAGTGATAAACGAGGTCTTTTCCTAATCCTCTCGGTTAATCTGTATTTGGTTGTACTCGAAGTAGGCATCGAGAAAACTGAGAATCTCGTGGCCAGCCGTGGCATCGATCATACGATCGATATTAGGCAAAGGAAAAGAATCCTTAGGGCATGCTTTATTCAAGTCTTTATAATCTACGCACATTCTAAGTTTATTTCCCTTCTTAGGGACTACCACTACGTTTGCTAACCATTCGAGATATTTTAATTCCCAAATGGATCGTATTTTGAGAAGTTTGGTTACCTCGTCCTTGATGAATTCATGCTTAACCTTGGACTGGGGCCTTCTTTTTTGCTTCACTCGATGAAACTTCGAGTCCAGGCTTAATATATGGGTAGTGATTTCAGGTGGGATCCCTGTCATATCGAGATGGGACCAAGCAGATCAATCCATGTTATCTAAAAGGAATTGAATGATTTTTTTCCTGAGCTCGGGGGTTAACCCCGTGCCTAGGTATACCGTTCGTTCGAGCAGATACTCGATCAGTATGACTTATTCCAGCTCTTGAACTGTTGTCTTGGTCGCGTCGGAGTCATCAGGAGTTATAAAGGATTGAGGGATCCAATAGTCGTCATCCTCGTCGGTCCCTTACTTCTATGATTGGGTCGAGGCTCGTGTATGTGGTTTCTATTTGGCCTCCTATTTTCCTTTCGACTCTGATCCCTTTGCTGATGAGAGTGACGATATCGGTATCACTTCGTCGACTGCAAACATCTCCTTGGCGGCGGGCTGCTCCCCGTACACCATTTTTATTCCCTTTGGTGTCGGGAATTTCAAAACTTGGTGAAGGGTCAAGGGTACTGCCCTCATGTTATGCATCCAAGGCTTTGGGAGCAGGGCGTTATACCTCATGTCACCCTCGATCACATGGAACTTTGTTTCTTGGATGGTCCTGACCACGTTTACTGGCAAACTAATTTCACCTTTGGTGGTTTCACTTGCCATGTTGAAGCCGTTAAGTACTCGGGTTGTGGGCACAATTTGATCCTGTAGGCCGAGTTGTTCTACGACCCTCGATCGAATAATGTTGGCCGAGCTACCTGGATAAATCAAAACACGTTTAACTTGAATTTTATTCATAAGAACAGATATTACTAGTGCGTCGTTGTGAGGTTGTAAGATCCTTTCTGCATCCTCGTCATTGAAAGAAAAGGTTCCCTCCAGTACATAATTACGAGTCCGTTTTTCCCTCGTGATCAACACCTTGGTGCGTTTGAATACGGGCTCCTGAGGAACATCGACCCCTCCAACAATCATGTGGATTATGTGCTGCGGCTCTTCTTGCTCATTCTGTTTTGTTTGAATCTCTGTTCTTGAAGTGGTTCTTATCCCGATCGCTTAAAAATTCTCGAAGATGCCCCTCGTTGAACAAACGGTCTACCTCCTCCTTCAACTGTATGCAATCTTCTGTTCTATGATCATGGGTGCCCATGATACTTGCACATTTGATTAGGATTTCTCTGGGCCGGATCAGTTTGTAGAGGTCGAGGCCACCTGATGTCTTTGATGCGGTCGATGGCTGATACGATAGCTGATGCATCAACGTTGAAGTTGTATTCCAATAGTCAAGGTGCTTCTTTGGGTTCGAAATTCCTGTTGAAACCACTCTTACTCATGAGCCTTAAGAGCTCTGTCCTCGATCATTTCTTCTATCACTTTGAATGGGGTTGCGTCCAGGACCGTTGTTTCTATGATCTCCACCGTATGGCTGATATCGATCTCTGTTTGATGGTGATTCCCGATCAATATACCTTTTAACTCTGTCGACGAGCCTGTTTGGATAAATCGACCCTAATCTTTGACCGGTATCGATTATGCACATTGGCCCAAGTTACAACTGGATATTCAATCAACTTCTACTTTTTACTGTTGTGAGGCTACTGAACTTTGTATGTTTAGCCATTGAGTGAAAGCCTGAACGGCGCAATCATCTGCGACCAGGGGTAGATCCATATGTTCCATTTGGAACCGAGATATGAACTCCCTGAGCATATCGTTGTCTTTCTTCTTCACTTTGAAGAGGTCTGACTTCCTAGTTTCAACCTTTATGGCTCTGGCGTGTGCTTTAACGAAGGAATCTGGGAGCATGGCAAAAGAATCAATGGAGTTGGGTGGCAAATTATGGTACCATATCATTGCCCCCTTTGATAAGGTTTCTCCGAATTTCTTCAGTAGTACGGACTCGATCTCATCGTCCTCTAGATCGTTCCCCTTAATTGCGCATGTCTAAGAAGTGACATGCTCGTTGGGGTCGGTAGTTCCATTATACTTGGAAATTTCTGGCATGCAGAATTTCTTTGGAATGGGCTTAGGAGCCGCGTTCGGGGGGAAGGACTTTTGCACGAACTTCTTTGAATCCAAACCCTTCAAAATCGGTGGTTCCCCCGGAATTTGATCAACTCGGGAATTATATGTTTCTATTTTTTTGTCATTTGCTTCAATCTTCTTCTCCCCCGATTCAATTCTCTTTTTCAGCTCCTCGAGCATTTTCATGATAGCGGGGTCGGTCCTTGATTCATTCACATTTGACCTTCCCGGTACTAGTTCGACCCTGTGAACAACTTCCTGCGATGGCTCTTGTGCGACCCTACTCGGTGCATGGTTCTGATTTGGAGTTGTGCTATTGCAGCTTGTTGAGCTTGAAACATTTCAAATATTATTTGAGGGTGGATTCCGCCTTCTTCGCCGCCCTATGCGTTTTGACCAGCTAATAGAACGTCTCTGCGAACGCTATTCTCGGGGTCGATGCCTAGATTTGCATTCAGGGCGACATGGAAACTGACGTCGATGGAGTGTGCAATTGGTACTCCCTCGAGGTCAACCGGAGGCACTTCGTTCCCTGTGGCGGCTATGTTGTCATTTTCGCCATGAAAACCAAGGCCATTGTTGATGTGTGTAGGTACTGCTTGAGAGTTCGACATGCTGATCCTGGAAAAAATGCTTACAAGATTAAGTGTAAAGCAGTGTGTGTTATGAAAATTAGTACCAGACAATCACTATTATCCTTAGCCCCACGGTGGGCGCCAAACTGTTTACCCTTAAAATCGGATAACAATTAAATTTATAAGTGGTTTTAAGGATATGTGATTTCACTTGGCACAAGCTGAGAAATATAAAAATTAATGTCAGAAATTAACCGTAAAATAAAGCAAACAAATTGTGCAGCTTTGGCCCTAGAGTTAGGTTGCCCTCGAACCAAGTAAGTGTGCTAATGAAGAGTATGAACTGAACAACTGAGTATGAGAGCTTAAGAGAGAAAAATGGATTATATCGTTTTGTTCTGCGTGAATATGATGTTAATCTCATGCTTACAAAATGGTTAGAACCCCCTTTATGTAGTAGATGAGTTCTACTTATGGTACAATTTCAAATACAGAAGGAAATCCCCTGATTGGCTAATTAACCGGTCTTGATTTGATACGTGCAAAGATTTTCGCCATGATCCTTGCCCGATCACGGATATCTCGCCTTTCCGTTATTCGACTCAGCAAGCTTTCTCCGGTCTCGCTCGATGCCTATCCCGTTCAGTCTCGATCTCGGCTGGTCTCGATCTTCATCGGTCCTCGAATTACGAGCTTTGTAATGTACCTTCAATCACGATCCGATATAACATGGGATCGAACCTTGACCTGCCATCCTGGTGTCGATTAATCATACAAAATCCGGCGAGCTCGGTTTTGACCGTATACAATATTGTATGCTCAAGAGTCAAGACTATTGCGGTCAAAGCTAGTTCAAATGGTTCTTTCTAGGTTCAAATCAAAAAATCAGTGACCTTAGAATTATGACATAATTAACTACTAATGAAAACTTGGTATATGAGCAGTTTTCATGCTATAAAAATCTAACTTTAATTATAGTTGTTACTATCATCATCATTTTTGTACAGACGGGATTTCGAGGAATGTGGTTGGTAAGCACAAAATGCCCCAAGCAAACACGAAATTGATGCATTATCTAACTAGTCTTTATAAAAGAATTTAATTTATATACATTAGTACTGTTAGAACGGAAATCTTAGAGTAACGATAAAATTATTTCTCTATTATCTATAGGCTCAAAATACTTTAGGGTAGGTTGTTTATATCACGCCTATAAGAGCGTGGCCTTTTCTCGAACCCTATATAAATATGGGATGCTACCGACTACCATCTTTTTAGTGTAAAAAATCGTTTTATATTATTAATGTGTTTTGATATGTGCTAAAATTGCTTTTCATTCTTTAAGACTATCAATTCGTATTATTCTTTTTAACTTCCCTAATAAAGCTGATGGTTAGTTTGAACTGTTGCATTAACTTCAACTTCTTAAAGAAACTGCAGCCTAGCACTGATTTGGAAACAGACACCCAACCTCATTTATTCCAACACTTACTCGAATATCTCAACTATTGACCTAACACTTATAATCTGATACTCCCTCCGTCCAATTTTAACTGCTGCTTTAACTTAAAAAATATTTATCAGGGTTAATGCAGTAAATTATACCTTATATTTTTTTATTTTTCTTAATGATCGTGAAAAGAGCTAAAGCGTTTGTTAAAGAAAAGGTTCATTGCCTGGCACTACTCGGGTGACAAATTTCACAGGAAAAAGCTTAAAAAGAAAAAAAGAGTTTCATGTTATACCTTCCTGATTAGTTATTCATAATATCAAATAAATTATTTTCTCTTTCGATAATTTACTAGAGAACTATAGTCATTGTTTGATCTTTCTATTCAATTCTATGATTATTGTCGAGCATCTCATAATTTTTCATGAGCATCCGAAAACTTAATTATTTCTCATAAACTCGATCCATTGGATTAATTATTTCTTCTGATCGAGCATAGGATTCTTTACTTGAATTGTCTTGATGAGCAGGGGCGGATACGCCTTGCGGAAAGTGGTGTCACGTGACACCGTGATGTGTGGCTATAATTCATGATTTAACGCATTAAGTGTCTTGCATTTTACGTGCTTTAATGATAAAAATACACTTTGTTTTAGCGTAATGGAGTTTATTTTATGTGTAGGTGAATTAGAGATGAAAGCCGAGCTAAATGGATGCTTAAACGTTGAAAGTGCACGTGAAAATGGTGAAAAAGAGAAGCCAGACAAAAGTCAGCTCGACCAGGCTTTAGCCTGGCGAGGCCAGCTTAAGGCCAGGCCAGACCAGGCTTTAGCCCGGCGACGCAAGGGTCCAGATCCGACTTTCCAAGTCTTAAACACTTTCCCGGCGCAACTAGGAGTGACTTACACGTTTAGGGCTTATTCCAACCATATAAATAGACCTAAAAACACAATTTTGAAGGACTTTTTACCATTGGAAACAAGAGGAGATCGTGGAACACCACTCGGAAGCTCAAAACATTAATTTTTACTCCCGTATTTTACTCTGTAATTTAATTATGCAATATACTTTGGATTTGATTACTATGAGTATGAGGAGCTAAACTCCTAATCTAGGGTTTTGATGGAGCCTTTTGTAGGATAAATTCTTGTTATGTTTTTATATAATTGAGTCGTTGGATTTCTCTACTTGTTCAACTACGTGTTTATTGGTGTGATTGAATGGCCATCGATAGACTGTGCCTATTTATTATGTGTTGGTTGAGAAAGGATACATATTTAGGTGGTTGTTGAACAACGTCACTCCTAACGTATGTGAGAAATCAATACATCGGGTTTAAAGGTAGGTTTAGAAATAACAAAACCTTGATGTGGTCCTAATGAGCAGTTAGATAATGCCAACTAGCGTAGTTCGAGAGAATATGTCTAGTATATTGTTCTAGTTGCTCGAGAGATAATTACGGCACCTAAATTGCTCACGATTAGTAAAGAATACATAGGCGAAATTGTAGGAAACATAGCGGGAAGGATTTCGGCAATTGGGAAAATCATAAGTCTAGACCTCCTTAATCTTGTATCCAACCTTTAGTATCTTCGTTGCTAATTTATTATTTTAATTTGTTAGTTAATTAGTTAGATATAAAAATCTTAATATATTATAACTTAGAAATTGTTCGAGCTTGCCTTATTGGTGATATAGAACAATTATAGCGAAACCTTAGTTCTCTGTGGGATTCGACTCCGGACTTTTAGGCCGGATTATATTTGCAGCGACCGCTTATCCTTTTAGGATTAGAGTTGGGCGTGATCAAATTTTGGCACCGCTGCCGGGGAACTAACTGTGTAGCTGTAGGTGTACATATTTCTAGGTTTCAAGTTTTAACTTTTTTTTTTATTTTCTATATTTGATTTTTTTTTGTTTTACTTGTTGATTTGAGAAACATGACATCTTGGAATTATGGGAATTTAGGTGTAGATAATTCTACTATTGATCCTCATACATATTGTGAAGGAAACCACCCATGGCAAAATTTTCAAAACGAACCTGAGAGCGAGTTATGTGCACCAACTCATTCTTATTGTGGAATGTGTGTGATATGTGTGGTGGTCAAATTGTTCACTTTCATGGTTGTGCTTATATTTCTTATCCTCCTCTAACCCCTTACTATGATGGTTCTACCTTTTCTTGTGAAGTTAATAGGAATAAAGAACCTGGGGTCGCGGACCTGAAGGATATCAAAGATATGTTAAAGTGCCTTCTGGAACAAAATAATGAGAAACAACTGCAGATAGAGAGACAAGAGGCAATTATTCGCAACTTGGAGGCTCAATTGAGTCAAGTGAGAGCTGTTAATGCTCAACAAGTCAATATTGGGGATAGTAGCCAAGAAGAGCGTGAATTTTATGTGTTAATTAAGTAGGACGGAGTAGAACATCAACAACCTAGCCAACTACCATTTGAGGATGTCGATGTTGAAGAAATGAGACTAGAATCAGCCAAGGACTTTGAGGATATAAATTTTGTTGACTCTAGTATCATTGATGTTGAGGATGTTGAAAGTCCTGAAGCTCACGTGTTTGAGCGCATTGGTCCTTATTCGAAACATTTTTTCATATTGGTCTTGGATGTTGATATGGAAATAGATTCATCCAAGCCAATTGAGGAGTCAAAGAATGAGGAACAAGGTGCCTACATCCTGGAATTTTACTTGTCAGAAAGACAGTACTACATACCTCATCTAAAACCCAAGAAGTGTAAAATAGTACAATGGTTGCTTGGTCCAATTAGATTTGTTCCACCACCCCTAGAGCATAACCGAAAACTTGAAGCCAAATTGGGGGCTCAATTCATAAGTTCAAGGTGGAGGCAAAAAGTGATTCACGTCGTGCCGCAACGTTAAATCAAGCGCTTGTTGGGAGGCAGCCCATCTTTACTGTGTTATTTTATTTTATTATTTTTTGTTTTTTCTAATTGTATTATTTTTGTAGTGTAAATTTTTGATTTTCTAGGAGCTTGGAACGCAAAGCCATTGGAAGGATGCAACAATAAACCACATGGTTGGAACTAAGTGTGAGGTACCCGCACGAAGGACCAGGCCTGGGAGAAGTCTGAGTAACCCATGAGCTGCTAGTTCTTCGGCCTTTGGGCTATCAGGGAGTTTCTATTACCCTCTTATTAGTTATGGTGTGCATTGGGGACAATGCACAATTTTAAGTGTGGGGTGAGGAGATTGTCTGGGTGACTGTCTATGCTATTTTAGTTGTGTTAGTTTAATTGAATAATATATTATTTTTTCTAGAAAAATGAAAAAAAAGCAGAAATATGTTGGACTCTTCCCAACGATGGATCTCCTAAATAGTTTTCTTGAGGGAAGTAAATCTAAGAAAAATACCAAAAAGGTTTTTTTAGGTAGTGTCACGACCCAAAATCCATAGGTCGTGATAGCGCCGAACACCAATGTCAGGCAAGCCAAATCCTTAATTAGTTGAAATACATTCATGTTTTAACATTTTCGAAACCATTATATTTCCTTGCATTTCATAATCAAATAAATTAATTTTCGTAAATTAAAATACGACAGCGAACAAAATTCTGTTATTTAAAAACAGTGATCTAAAGATTTCACTTAAACAATTATCCCACTACATATCTCAGAACCCGGTATCACAAGTACATGAGCAACTTCTAAGAATTTTACAAATACTACAAAGCTTGTATGAAATACAATTGGACAAGAAAATTTAAAAATATGAATAAATACAGTCTAAAGGACACTCTGTTAGTTGCGGATCGCCTCCGGATGGTGCAACTCGCCTAAGTCTCCGAATCCTCCACATTGCTATGAAAGTACATGTGCAATAAAATGCACAACACGTGTAGTATGAGTACAAAAACAACGTGTACTCAGTAAGTCGCCCGCCTAACCTCAGAGAGGTAGTGACGAGAGGTCAATTTAGACACTTACTAAAGGTCAATTTTGGAATATTTACGAGTGACACTAAGCATGATTTTATCATAGGCAGTTTATAAAACAGGATTTAAACATCCTTCAATTTTGTTCACATTTAACACTTTATATCTTCGTCATATTAACAGTTAATCAACATGGTGATTTAATCAAATAATAATAAATCAACTTCTTCTAAAAGTCTTTTTAATAACTTTAAGTCTTTGTCATTTCAATCGACAACTTAACCTTTCAGGCCAGTAATCAGGCAAATATCATAGCAACTACGCAGCAAATATCATGCGCAGGCAATACCGAGGGTCGAACATCGCAGACCAACAATAATAAACTGTGCACTACCGAGGGGTCGACCGACTCGAACCATAGATACATCTATTTTCCCCGCTCGCGAATCGATCATGCGACTCGGTCAACATAAATAATACGGCTAGCCTGCTCGCGAATCATACATGCGACTCAGGTGCTCATATGTACACACATTCACATAATACATCCTCATTTTTATCAAGAAGCAGGTTTTCTCAGGAAAGTGGTAAAAATCCTTTTAAAAAGAAACATGAAATATAGGTTTTGAAATCTTTGTTTTGAAACTCATTTGTCCAGTTTAGTACTACTCCAACATACAACCCAGTCCAGGTACACATATATTCACAGCGGAAACAAATTCTCTTTTTAGAAGGTTAACAATATGAACTCTAGTTTCCTTTTAAACATTCAATTACGTTTTCGGTCATATAGCAATTTAATGTTACAGGCAGGGTTACAGGTACACACATAAAGCATGCTAGTGGGTCCTAGGCTACCCGGACATGGCATAATAGTAGCTACGCACGGACTCCCATCACCTCGTGCGTACGTATCCCCCGAAGATAATAGCATATACTGAATTAATTCACCTAGGGGGACGATTCCCCCTCACAAAGTTAGAAAGGAGACTTACCTCGCTCCGAAGTTCCAACACCGACTCCCAAGCCCTTCCGATGACTCCAACGGACGTACAACGCTCCGAAACTACCACATACTGGCAAAACAATGAAAATTCATCCTAATACTCACAACCAATTCAGATTATATACTTTCCCGACCCCGCTCAGAGAAATGACCAAAATGCCCTCGGGTCCACGTGCCCGGAAATCCGAAATTCTCGAAGATATATTCTACCCATAGCTTTACTAAATCAAATATATAATTTACTCAAACATTCATGCTTAATTCGTGGCTAAAAAGCCAAATTTTTACTTTTTAAGTTTTTCTTCAAAAACCCCAATTTTCCCACAATTTCCCATATCAAATCATGCATATAATCTTGTATTTAGCCTTAGAAACAAATAGAAACAACTTACCTCTGATCCCTGATGAAATCCCCCTTGAAAAGCTCTCCAAAATCGTCTCAACCAAATAAAAAATGAGAGAGAAATGGCACAAACCTGATTTTAAAACATTCTGCCCAGACATCTTTTCGCACCTGCGGTCCTTCCTCTGCACCTGCGATCCAGCAGGTGCGGCCAAATCTCCCGCACCTGCGATTTTCCTCAACTTCAGCCCAAATCACAGCTGCGCCCCACTGTCTGCACCTGCGGCTTCGCAGGTGCGGAATATCCATCGCATCTGCGGTCCCCATCCAAACCAAGCCCACACTCGCACCTGTGATGCCCAAGTTGCATCTGCAGTTCCGCACCTGCGGTCAAAGCCTCGCAGGTGCGGTTGCACCAGATGACAACAACTTCAGCCCTTTTCCAACTTCAACTTTGATCCGTTAACCACCCGGAATCCACTCGTGGCCCCCGGGACCCCATCCAATCACACCAACCTGTCCCAAAACATGACACGGACTTGCTCGAGCCCTTAATCACATCAAACAAAGCCAAAATCACGAATCGCACTCAAATCCAATTCTTTAAGAACTTAGAATTTCAAACTTCTACATCTGATGCCGAAACCTATCAAATCACGTCCGATTGACCTGGAATTTTGCTCACAAGTCATATTCAACATTATAGACCTGCTCCAACTTCCGGAATCTCATTTCGACCTCGATATCAAAACCCCCACTTCCAACCGGATTTCCCAAAAATCTTCAAATTCCTATCTTTAGCCAAATGACTCCAAAATGACCTACGGACATCCAAATTCACTTCTGATCGCGCTCCCAATTCCAGAATCACCATACGGGGCTATTCCCAGACTCGGAATCCCAACGGACATCAACCTCACTGATATGCACTTCAAGCCCAAATTCATGAAATCCTTCTAAAATGCTAACTTCCACAATATACACTGAAACGCTCCCGGGTTATCCAAACCCGTCCGGACATACACCCAAGTTCGAAATCATCATACAAACCTGCTGGAGCCTTCAAATCCTAATTCGGAGATCGTTTACTCAAAATTCCAATCTTAGTTGATTTCTCTAACTTAAGGCTTCTAAAATGAGAATTTTCTTTCCAAATCAATTCTAAACTTCCTGGAATTGAATTACGACCACGCCCACGGGTCATAATACCTGAAATAAAGTTGTTCACGACTTCAAATCGCTGAACGACACGCTAGATCACAAAACGACCGGTCGAGTCGTTATAGGTAGTGTAGTAATTCCCCCTTGGTTTTTCTTTGGGTCACGGTTATTTTCCAAGGGTTTTTAGTTGAACCGGGTGTAGGTAGTTTTAATTTTTAGGAGTAAGAGTCCACGATGGCTATGTATTTAATCGCAGCAATAACTCTGAGCTTTGTGATGCCTTGAGAATAGTTAGTACTTTGGTTGTGACGCTTAGACTCAATTTTTGACTCTAAGATAAATACCTTAAATCGTGGATTCTTAAATTTTCTTAACTGCTTTGACTGGAGTGTCGTGATAAAACCAATCCTGAATGAGGTTGTGCCATGTCTGTGTGAGGTTTGTATGTATTCTGTATATTGCATTTGATGTCTTGAACTTGCCCAGTGTGTGTGGAAAGCGAAATAGTAGTCTTGTTTAGTCTGAGAAGTGATACAGGCATTTCTTTGTTAAGCCAGATTAATATAGAGTATCCACCTAAATGTTATGTATCGTAGTTAACCCTTTGAGCCTATAATCTTGTTTCTTTGGCAACCACATTACAAGTCGTATCCCGTTGTTTGAACCGACCATATATTTGAACCTTGTCACCTCTCATGAGCACTTGAATTGTGATGAATTATGGAAAAGTTAAAGCTTGGGGTGGTGGGTTGACTTTTGAGTGGAACAAGGAAATGAGGAGAAAGGTGCACCGTATGAAAAAAAAGTGTCAATAAAGCCATTTGGATAGAAAAAAAAAGAGAAAAAAAATAAAATATATATA